>ML249727.1:0-18516 GCA_005239495.1 Nicotiana undulata
TTAAATCTCTCCTAGCTTCTGGAGCTTTTCTGATTCCCCGGTCTCGCGAGTCATCGCCAGAGGATCAAATTGAACGTGAGTGTTCCTTCCGTCGTCCCCGTGTTAGTTCCTCACGTCCTCCTCGTGATCATTCTTCTCGTCCACCACGAAATGACCCTTCTCATTACCGTCTTGATAATGAAGATTCATCAGACGGTGATGATAATGATATAGAATAAAACAATCATTGAGTACTTTTATATACTTTGAACTAGACAATAGAACTTTGGTCCGTTTTGGAATGGACTTGTAATAAGTGTTAACTTAGTTTTATTAGTTAAATGTGTTAATTCTATTGAACTTTATACGTTGTTGGTTTTTAATGTTGGTTTTAATGTTGTTGTTGTGTTGTTAGTTCGTATTGTTGTTGTGTTAGTATTATTGTTGTTGTTGTGTTAGTATTGTTGTTGTTGTTGTTGTAATAGGATTTGGTATGCTGGCAGGTGGTGTGGCTGCCAAAAGGCAGTTTCTGCCAAAATAAAATCCAGAAAAGCGACCAAAGTTGGTCGCTATTGAACCCAGATTTCCATAATAGCGACCAAAGGTGGTCGCTAATTAACCCAGATTTTCAGAATAGCGACCAACTTTGGTCGCTATGTTATTAAAAAATATATTTTTCCTGGACTTTAGCGACCAATTGTGGTCGCTTCGGTTTAAAACAAATTAAATAAATTATTTAAAAAATTATTTTATCTGGAAATTAACGACCAATTGTGGTCGCTTTTATTTAAAACAAATTAAATAAATTAATAAAAAAGCGACCAACTTTGGTCGCTATTTTCCAGATTTTAAAATATTATATTTTATTTACAGACCAAAGTTGGTCGCTATATTTTGTATAATAATAAATAAATAAATATTGTAATTTAAATATAGAGACCAACTTTGGTCGCTAAATTTATATTATTAAAATAATAAAGCGACCAAAGTTGGTCTCTTTTTTTTTATACCCAGAATATTTGGTCAATTTAACAAAGAGACCAAAGTTGGTCAATTTAACTTTGGTCTCTATGTTAAAGGGACCGACAAAATAGCGACCAAGCCTGTTTGGACGCATTTTGGTCGCTTTTCACTGTTTAGGGACCAACTTTGGTCGCTTTTGGTGGTCGTTTTTTCCCGAATTTTTATTAGTGAAACATGAACAACTTTACCGGTGCTCCAAGGCTCCCCTTCAGTCGACCATACTGTTATGCAGAAATTGAGACATATTCCTTTTGGAAGATGCATTACACTTATTCTACTTTCATTTGAATGCTTCACTACAGTTCCTGTTTTTTATGAGAAAGTACATTTATGTTATCCAAAAAGGAGAGCTATTTATTCAGACATATTCTTATCTATTCTTTTGGATCAATGAAGTTTCAAATTAAAACTAAACTCCTTGTCTGAATTGCTATAAGCTGCAAGTCCATCCCGTAAACAACAACATACCCTATAAGATCCCACTAGTGGGGTCTGGGGAGAGTAGAGTGTACGCAGACCTTATCTCTATCCCCGAAAAGGATGGAGAGGCTCTTTCCGGAAGACTCTCGGCTCAATCAAGAGCCATCCCATAAATAGAACAACAAAACAAGTCAAGTTTTCAACATCTGGACATGTCAATTCAGCAAAGATGAATTGAAAATCTTCATTGAATGATTAAGAAAGGCTACAAACAAGCATCATAAATATCCTTCCAAAGGAAAGATTCCAGGACCAAAGCTAGCCCCTTTTTCCAAAAGGATAGGAATAAAAGAAACAAATTAACTGAACTTAAGAGTTACTAAGACATTGTTTAGCAGATCCAGTGATCAACCATATGTCATTAATTTATAGATGCCTCCAATTCTTTTTAATGGCAGAGGTAGAAATTAATTAACAAAGCTTAGTGCAATAGCATTTGCGTTGGATACCAACACAGTCACCACCAGAAAAACCTTCATTTCTGCAAACAAGAGCACAGTTGTGATCATGCCAACAGGTACCATGATATCCATGGCTAGGTGACATGCAAACTCTTCCTTCTACTTGTGGCATCATTTCCATTTCTGCAATCATATAAAAAATACTTCATTATTTAATGAGATATGAAACATACAGAGGCGCATTCAAGATGTCAAAAATCTTAATAAATATACAAGAGGTTGGGCAAAAGATTTCGATGAGATAAGGCGGAATGGGATGTATAAGATTCATATATCTGGTCTCAACTACGTTAAGTGATTGGTTGATTTACGAGATAAAGTAACAAAAACTATTGGTATGAAACTTACGTGAGACAAAGATTATGAGAAACACAAAGAGAAATCCAGAACTCTTTCTATCCATTTGTGATAATCTTTTGTCAGCTACAAGAATATATACTTTGAAAAGTTTTAGTTGAATGTGGGAAGTGAGTTAAGAGCAGTGCTATATAAAGGATGATTTATTGCAGAAAATGTAGAAATCACGTGATGGCCATACTAAGCATGAGAATTTCATCAGAAAGAGTTGATATTAAACAAAATTATCTGGTACAAGGCGTGCATTGGCTAAAGCAGAATCTTACATATTGATCTGGCTCACGTGCTTCTGCAGAGCTACCCATATTTTTAGTGGAATTTTATTTGGATTTTATATTTGTTTCATGAGCCGAGAGTGGTGCTAAGTTAGTTTTCAAATTTTCCAACGTAATGTTTAGGTACATGAAACATTGTTTTTAGAGTTTACAGCTTGTTTAGACGGTTGTTGTCTATTATATTGTATCGTATTATTACTTTATAATATTGTAAGTTTATTCTTTGTACTGTTGGCGCATGACATAATGAAACGACGACAAACAATACAATCTATCCAAACATTGTAAACATCAAAACGATCCAGTGCAATACAATGCAATACTATACGATACATTATGAAACTATACCTAACAACTATCCAAATAAGTTGTAAACGATCTATTTATGCACTGACATTTTAAGGATTGTAGTTCATAGTTTCTAGCTGCCCTGCAATTTCTTTTATTAGTTTCATGGTTAAATGAGGAAATTTTAAATAAAAAAAATAATGAAACATGTATTATTGGTTTTATGAAAACCTAGTTGTAAAATGATTACCACTTTGATTAGGAATTAATGCTTAGGATGTTTATAAGGAGTTGTGCCAAAATGCAATTACTTGTGTAATTTGTATGATGTAGTCCGAGTAGGTGGAAATTAAACTCTTTTTTTTCTTCCAGAAGATTGAACCTAAGACCATAAGAATTCATTAGTTAAAGAAGGCAAAAGTGTAAGAAGCTATTGATTAGGGGCAGAGCTAGAAACCCATATATGGGCTCGGCAAACACCAGTAGGTTTTGCTCAAATACTCTAATAAAGCAGTCTAGTGTATTAAGCTTCCGCTATGTACGTAGTCTGAGAAAGAACCAGATCATAAGGATTTATTGTACACAATTTTACCCTTTGTTTCCCTTTTGATCAAATACTCTATTTGTGTTTTTTTTTTTTAAATATTAAGTATATATAAATATTAATGTCATTCAAAATTCAAAACTCATAAAGTTGAAATCCTGAATTCACATGATATGGTTCAACGAATTAATGATCCGTGGGCACCATAGCTGATATAGCTTAGGTACAAGCCTACAACGTCCTGACAAATAGGTCTTTACTATTGGTTTTTTAAGCTTAAATGTAGCTTAAAAGATGGTGAATGAGAAATGGAGGAAAAATGAAATATTTGTGTTTCCCTCCTTGACAAAGGGACATTGTCCCATATTGGAAGAGAAAAAGGTTTTTGATGGATATATATATATATATATAATTGCTCTTCTTCTTAGCATCGCTCCGTCATCGGCGTCGCTCGGCTTCGACTTCGGCTTCGGTCAAATGATTGATTGATTAATTTGTTGGATCAAATTTATTTATTAATAGTAAATATTAACAGAAATGTTATTAAATATCCGGTTTTTGTAAACGGAAAATTAATATTAAATCCAACGGAATATTAAGCGTTTTTTCGTTATCCGTTTTTCGTTTTTTTGTTTTTGTAACGGAAATTAAGGTTCCTCTTGAATTCCCGGTTTATTGTTGCGTAAATAGCCCATTACGTTACAGACGTTTTACATAAACATCCCTTCTGAAGAGTTGCACCTCTTCAGTTTGAGCTCAACATTGACTATAAATACCAGTCCATTCTCTCTGATTTTCCATACGCATTTCTGAGTTCTCCTCCTTTCTTCTGCATTGTTTTAACTACAAAGAAAGCAACAACAAATGTGATTTGCTACTGAACTTTGTGTTCGCTGAAACACTGCGGTTTGAAGTACCGCTACACCAGTGTGTAATTCGTTCTATCTTGGGAGGAAATAATCCACAACATTGGGTACTAGGAAGGGATTAAACTCCTTAAGGAAACACTGTGAATTCAGTGGGCTTGGATTAAATTCTGTTTCTTTTACATTTCTGTTTGTATGTTATTTTATCTTCTCCAGAATTATTTTACAAATACAGTTTACTAACAAGCTTAAGGAATTTAAAAATTTTCTGTATTTGTGTTATACTCACTGTTCTGGAGACAAAAACCTTTGTGATTTTCTACTCCATTGGAGATTAATGTCTACGTGATTTTAACGTTTATTTGTTTCATTCTTTTACAAAAATGACGAATGACAATGGGAACCAGACTGTTTCTATGGTGACTTCCAATGCATCAGCAAGCCGAACAACATCGACATTGGCACCGGCAGAAAAACCCGAAAAATGTTTCGGGGTTGATTTCAAGTGGTGGCAGCAGAAGTTGTTCTTCTACTTGACGACTTTAAGTATGCAGAAGTTCATTAAGGAATATGTTCCTATTCTACCCGACGAAACTCCAGAAAATGAATGCTTTCTCCTGACTGAGGCGTGGAAGCATTCTGATTTTCTGTGCAAGAATTAGATTCTTAGCGGACTGGAGGATGATCTGTATAACGTCTATAGTAATATTGAGAAGTCAAAAAAACTGTGGATAGAACTTGAAAGGAAATACAAAACAGAAGATGTCGGGTTAAAGAAATTCGTTGCCGCTAAATTTTTGGACTACAAAATGGTAGATAGCAAGTATGTTATTAACCAAGTCCAGAAATTGCAAGTGATTATTTACGATCTCCTTGCTGAAGGTATAAATCAAACTAATACTGATGTTGAAATTATTAATTATATTGTTTTTACTAACAGAACTTCCATTGAAGGTCTTGTCATCAATGAAGCATTTCAAGTTGCAGCGATGATTGAGAAGTTGCCTCCTTTGTGGAAGGACTTCAAATACTACTTGAAACACAAACGTAAGGAGATGTCCCTTGAAGATCTCATTGTTCGGTTGAGAATCAAAGAAGACAATAAAGCTGCTGAAAAGAAAGGTCGTGGAAACTCAATAATAATGGGAGCAAACATTGTTGAGGATACTCCTCAAAATAATAGAATGAGGAAGAAGGCTTCTGGACCGAAAAGCAACCCAAGAAAGAAGCGGTTCAACGGAAATTGCTACAACTGTGAAAAACCTGGACACAGATCTACATATTGCCGTGCTCCAAAGAAAGACAAGAAGAAGGGTCAAGCAAACATGGTTGAAAAGCACGAAGATGTTGATGACTTGTGTACTATGCTTTCTGAATGCAACCTGGTGGGAAATCCTAAGGAGTGGTGGATTAATTCTGGAGCCACTCGTCATGTTTATGATGTTAGAGAAGTGTTTGCTACATATGCTCCTGTTGGACCGAAGAGACGCTTTCTGTGGGAAATTCTGCAACGGCCAAAACTGAAGGATGTGGGATGATATTTCTGAAAATGACATCTCGCAAGGTGGTGACTTTGAACAACGTACGTCATGTTCCCGAGATTAGAAAGAACTTAGTCTCTGTTGGACTTCTTGTTAAGAACGGGTTTAAGTGTGTTTTTGTATCCGATAAGGTTGTATAAGTAAGAATAAAATGTTTGTAGGAGAAGTACCTCACTGAGGGCCTTTTCAAGCTGAATGAAATGATTCTTGAGAATAATAATAAAATTTCAACTTCTTCGTACTTATTTGAGTCAAATGAATTATGGCATATACATTTAGGTCATGTGAATTATAAAACCTTGCGGAAAATGATTAATTTAGAAGTATTGCCTAAGTTTGAATGCGACAAATCAAAATGTCAAATATGTGTGGAATCTAAGTATGTTAAACATCCTTATAAGTCAGTTTAAAGGAATTCAAATGATTTAGACTTAATTCACACAGATATTTGCGACATGAAGTCAATACCATCTCGGGGTGGAAAAAAGTATTTAATAACTTTTATTGATGATAGTACTCGATATTTCTATGTTTACTTACTTAATAGTAAAGATGAAGCAATAGACGCATTCAGGAAATATAAAAATGAAGTTGAAACGCAACTTAACAAGAAAATCAAAATGATAAAAAGTGATAGGGGTAGTGAATATGAATCTCCTTTTGAAAATATATGTTTAGAATATGGAATTATTCATCAAACAACGATCCCTTACACACCCCAATCCAATGGGATTGCGTAAAGAAAGAATCATTTATCAAAGGAGATGATGAACGCACTGTTGACAAGTTTTGGTTTACCACAGAACTTGTGGGGGGAAGACGTTCTTACGGCTAACCGGATACTAAATCGAGTACCCCATAGCAAAACACAGTCCATTCCATATGAAAATTGGAAAGGAAGAAAGCCCAACTTGAATTATTTTAAAGTGTGGGCGTGTTTGGCAAAAATGCAAGTTCCTAAAACAAAAAGGGTAAAAATAGGACCGAAAATTGTTGATTGTGTTTTCAGAGGATATGCGACCAATAGTAAAGCATATCGATTTCTGGTTCATAAATCAAAAAATTCCGACATTCATAATAATACGATTATAGAATCAGATAATGTTGAGTTCTTTGAAAATATATATCCATATGAAAAGGAATGTGAGTCAATTGGTGAAGGATCTAAACGACCTCGGGAAGAAACAAAAGAAAGTACATTTAATCAGGAGGATCCAAGACGTAGTAAATGTCAAAGAACGTCTACTTCATTTGGACCAGATTTTGTGACTTTCTTATTGGAGAATGAGCCTCGAACATTTAAAGAAGATATTTCTTCTTCGGAATCATTGTTTTGGAAAGAGGCAGTCAATAGTGAAATAGAATCCATATTGAACAACCATACATGGGAATTGGTTGATCTTCCTCCTGAAAATAAACTGTTGGGTTCTAAATGGATTTTTAAGAGAAAAATGAAAGATGATTGCACTATTGATAAATATAAGGCAAGACTTGTGGTTAAAGTGTATAGACAACGAGAAGGTCTTGACTATTTTGATACATACTCTCTAGTTACAAGAATTACGTCCATACGAACATTAGTAGCATTTACTGCAGTTTATGGTCTTGAAATTCATCAAATGGACGTTAAGCCGTCCTTCTTAAATGGAGATTTGAAGGAAGAAATCTACATGGAACAACCTGAAGGATTTGTGGTTCCAGGTAAAGAAAAGAAGGTATGTAGACTTGTTAAGTCCCTTTACGGACTAAAACAAGCACCCAAACAATGACATGCAAAATTTGACCAAACAATATTGTCAAATGGTTTTAAGATAAATGAATGTGATAAATGTGTGTACATTAAAAATGTTCCAAATCACATAGTCATTGTTTTCTTATATGTGGATGATATGTTGATAATGAGTAATGACATTGCCAACGTAAATGTGACTAAGCATATGCTAACTGGCAAGTTTGATATGAAGGACTTGGGAGTTGCTGATTTAATTCTAGGGATTAAGATCCATAAGACTCCTCAAGGTATGGCATTGTCACAATATCATTATATTAAGACAGTAATTGAAAAATTCAAGCACTTAGGGTTTAAAGTTGCAAAGGCTCCAACTGACGTGAATCTTGCATTGGCAAAGAACAAAGGTCAAAGCATATCACAATTGGATTATGCTCGTGTGTTGGGATGTTTAATGTATATCATGAATTGTACACGACCAAATATAGCTTGTGCTATAAGTAAATTGAGTCGATACACGAGCAATCCAGGCCAATCTCATTGGATGGAAATGAAACGAGTTTTGGGATATTTAGAACATATTCAGGACTTTGCTTTGCACTACAGTAAATATCCTACGGTAATTGAGGGATACTGTGATGCAAATTGGATACCGGTTCAACTGATTCTAAGTCCACAAGTGGATATGTATTCACTATTGGCGGAGGAACGATATCTTGGAATTCGTCCAAACAAACTTGTATTGCCCGCTCTACAATAGAGGTTGAGTTTATAGCCTTAGATAAAGCCGGAGAAGAAGCTGAATGGCTCCGGAATTTCTTGGAAGACATTCCATTTTGGCCCAAACCATTGGCACCAATATGCATACATTGCGATAGTCAAGCGACAATTGGAAGGGCTGGGAGTGTTATGTATAACGGTAAATTTCGTCATATATGACGAAGACATAAAACCGTTAGGCAATTACTCTTTAGAGGAATTATCACGATTGACTATGTAAATTCAAGTGATAATGTGTCGGATCCACTTACAAAAGGCCTAACTAGAGAGGTAGTTGAGAAATCATTGAGGGGGATAGGACTATGGACGAGAACAAGTCATTGTGGAGGTAACTCTATCTAGAAGACTGGAGATCCCAAGATCTAGGTTCAAGGAGACCAAACAAAGTCATTAATGACGGTTCAACATTGTCAACAAAATTTTTTGTCCATTCTCGTGATGAGACAATGTTCAGTACCAAGGATAAAACAATAAGGCATTTTAATGATTTCTATATTTGATACAGGGTATATCAAATAGTGTATCCATGGGATGACACGTTTAGGAATCACCTATGTAAGTGTGAAGTGTTAGCCGCTTCAAAGAGAATTTTGTAAGGCTAGTTCTCTACGCACTTATGAAACGAGGCGGTGTTCATGGCTGAAACGAATACAACAATGAGAACCAAGGACGGTTAAGGGTTGGTTGTGTGACTTAAGGTTGTCTAGGTATACACCAAAGTTCGACGGTTCAAAGATATCAAATCTACCGATTGACCGAGTATATCCGACATAAGTTCACTACGGAAAGTTCAAAGGGAAACCTACTTATCCATATGCAATTAATCCTTGCTTGCGAATCACACAGTTTTTCATGCATACTTCNAATCTACCGATTGATCGAGTATATCCGACATAAGTTCACTACGGAAAGTTCAAAGGGAAACTTACTTATCCAGATGCAATTAATCCTTGCTTGCGAATCACACAATTTTTCATGCATATTTCTGTGATATAGCCATTCCCCATTCATGTGGGGGATTGTTGGGTTTTTAAGCTTAAATGTAGCTTAAAAGAGGGTGAATGGGAAATGGAGAGAAAATAAAATATTTGAGTTCCCCATCTTGACAAAGGGACATTGTCTCATATTGAAAGAGGAAAAGATTTTTTATGGGTATATATGCAATTTCTCTTCTTCTAACTCTTTAAAAGTTAAGAAGAAAGCAAGTCACGCGTCGTCATCGTCGTTGCTCGCTCGGCTCGTCTTTGGCTTCGGCTTCGAATTCAGATTCGGCTTCGGATTCGGATTCGGATTGGGGATTCGGGATTTAGATGTGGATTTGGTCAAATGATCGATTGATTGATTAATTTTTTGGACCAAATTTATTTGTTAATAGTAAATATTAACAGAAGTATTATTAAATATCCGACTTTTGTAAACAAAAAATTAATATTAAATCCAACGGAATATTAAACATTTTTCCGTTATCCGTTTTTCGTTTTTGTAACAGAAAATTAAGGTTCCTCTTGAATTCTCGGTTTATTATTGCGTAAATATCCATTTACATTATGGTAGTTTTACATAAATAACCCTTTTGAAGAGTTGCACCTCTTCAGTCTGAGCTCAACATTGGCTATAAATACCAGTCCATCCTCTCTGATCTTCCATACGAATTTAAGAGTTCTCCTCCTTTCTTCTGCATTGTTTTAACTACAACGAAAGCAACAATAAGTGTGATTTGCTACCGAACTTTGTGTTCGCTGAAACACTAGGGTTTGAAGTACCACTACACCAGTGTGTAATTCGTTCTATCCTGGGAGGAAATAATCCACAACCTTGGGTACTAGGAGGGCTTAAATTCCTTAAGAAAATACTGTGAACTTAGTGGGCTCGGATTAAATTCTGTTTCTTTTACATTTCTGTTTATATGTTATTTTATCTTCTCCAGAATTATTTTACAAATACATTTTACTAACATTTACAACCTCTTCATGAAATTTCTATGGAAGAATTAACTCCTAATACAATACTTAGGACCCGTTTGGCCATAGATTTTGCCAAAATAAATTTGGGCTTTATTTGGCAAACACATGTTTGGCCATAGATTTTTCTTATATTTTGGCAAAATCCCAAAATATCACTATTAGATTTTTTTAAAATTGCCCCAAACTTTTTTATTTTATAAAAGAGCCCACCATTTATTATTTCGTAACAATGTTGCTTCGTCTTCTAATATAATCATTTAGTTCATTATAAAAATGATAATTTTGTACCAAATCTTTTATGTTTCAAGACTATGATTTGCATAATATAATGAATGTTGATGATAATGGTACTCTTGGGTATTTGTTATAGGTTTTAGAACTTGTGGGTATAAGTCATGTTTTATGTTTTTCCAAAATGAATTTTGGAAATATGTTTTGAAAATCAATGTCCAAACACATTTTCATCTTCAAACCAAACTTCACCCAAATCAGATTTTTCAAAACAAATTTGGGAATCTATAGCCAAACGCTAGCTTACAGTGTTGATAGTAGAGGCGATCCAAGATTTAATTTAAATTTGATATATTCAACGTTCAGGTTCTTACTGTTTGACCAAAAATATGACTTTTGGTTCAAATAATTAAATTTATGTGATTGTGGGTTAAACTTAGTTAATGATAATATTTTTAGATGTAGCTTCCGAGAGTGTGATAAACGTCAGATAGATCTGGTCGAATAATGATAACAATATGCAATAACTATTTCATAAGGAATGAGTAATAATATAGCATTTAATAGCAATGAATAACAATAAATGACACTTAAGTAAATAGGGGGAATGATTCACCCAATAAATGATGAACTAGATGGTAACTTTTTATGACAATGATGAGTGACAGACAAATCCTTGAAAGTTTGAATTATTCTCGGTTCTGATGGAAAAGTATCTTAGTGAAAAGGTAATGTTTGTATCTTAGTAAGAGAGAGAACTTTTTGTCAAAGCGTGTTCTTACAAATAAATATCATATGACCCATATCATTGTCTTTTTTTCTATTTATATGAAACATATTCCTAGTAAATCTTAATAGTACGAGTGCAGAGAATATCCACTAGAATATTCTCTTTAATATCGTAATCCGAAAACTAGATGTTACAACTTCATCAACGGCGCTCTCAACCATTATCTTGCGGACCGCAGAAGTGGTATGTGAAAAATGCCAACTTTCTGAAGTTGGTGCGTCAGAAAGAGGATAGATATGCGGTCACAACAACAAATCTGCGGTCCACAATAGGGATCTACAGCCGTACACCAAATTTTGCAGACCGCAAAACATAAGGGAACTGAATCCCCCAGGTAACAGAGGGCGGACCCCAATTGGAACTCTGCGCACTCTCTTTTACTTCCCTTGGGAAAACGATAGGTATAAATAGAGGGCTAGGGTTAATGTTACCATTTTCCCTCTCTAAGCGCACAACTAGCACTAAATTGAAATTTCTTCTTAAATCATCTGCCCACACGCCTAGCATCTGCTGATCACTCATTTATTGCACTCATTCATATTCGGTATGCTTCAATTACTTGTTAGATTTTTTAATAGTATAGCTTTTTAATTAGTTTAGGCCTTTTGTCATAAAACTCAATTGTACAAGCATGTTGGGTTAAATCTGTAGTGGGTAAACTGGTAAATTCTCTAGGGGTAATGGGTCAATAGATTTTCATGCTTATACGTTGTTTCCATGTCAAAATATTTTGCAAAAACAAGCCCTAGATAAAAATGCCGACATGTTCGTAATTGTTGGAATCTGCGGCCGCACAAGAAATTGTGCGGTCTGCAGAAGTTGATTCTAGGTAAGTTTAATCAAGCATGAATTTGCGGCTGCAAGGAGAATTGTGCATACCGCAGAATTTCAATTGCGGCAGCAAAAGAGCTCTTTTCATGTCTTCAAAGAAGGGTGATATTTGTGATTCAATGTGCGGCCGCAAGACAAAATGTGTGGTCCGCAGAAAACAGGTTGTAGTCGAAACACAACCAATTCTCTTTTATCAGAGAGTTGACAGATTTGTGGTATCTGAATTGCGGCTGCAAGACAAAATGTGCGTACCGCAATCCAAATCCCCGACACAAAATAAAATTGTTTGGTCTGCAAGACCCAATCTGCGGCCGCAATGAAAAATGTGCGTACCGCAAATCCCTACCTTGCAAGAATGTTTCAACTGTGTTCCTCAGTGTATCTTCTGGTGTGTCCTTACATTCATTGTATGTCCGAACTTGAATTGCAACTAACAATCGCCTTTTCTTGGTAAAAAAAATGGTTCGATCTAGAGGTAGAGGTGACACTTTGAAAGGAAGGGATGCGCCTTCTCAGGGACGAGGGAAGAGACCCTTACCTAGTGCCGACATCATGAAATCAGAAAGAAAATAGCAGTCGGCAGAGGGAAAGGTGCAGACCTTTCCGATACCAGTTTTTATGTCCCATCTAGGGACGTATCAGAGGGAAACTCAGCCTCTGTACATCAGTAGTTGGTCGTCCAGTCAAGGACGCCAGGGAGGTATCAACTCAGGGATGAGTCGTCCATATATCATAGCACTTCAAAGGGTTCGGAAAGTGCTAGTCAGCCTTCTGATCCATGCTACACCTACCCCTCAGGCACTAGAGACATCAGTTCAGGACATCCCCGATAATGGCAGAGGGGGAGATGCTACAGTTGCTGGCCTTGAAAGGTCGAAGAAGAAAGAGGTATTGGAGGACCGGTTTGTCAGCTTGGCCGCCTTCTCTAGCTTCCATGAACGGTGGCCAATGAAGTAGCTTACTCTTGAGCGACAATTTCAGTTGAAACATATGAAGAAGTATAACCCTGCAGTATTGAGGCAGTTTTGAGAACGAAAAGGGTGGATGCGGTTTACCCAGAGCGTGGTGGATGCTAAGGAGTATCTTGTCCAGGAATTCTATGCCAATGTAGCACATATCAAGAAAGGGACAAAGGTGACGAAAGTGAGAAACCTCAAGGTGCAATTTGATCAGCACACATTAAACACCTACTTGGGATTTGATGATGTCGAGCCCACAGAGTACTTAGAAAAATGTGCACTTGGGGATGCAGCTCGTCCTTGGCTAGCAGAGATTCTAGCAGCTCTTGGGCCACCACCACCATGGATCAAAACAGGGGTTTCTATTCACATGAGCACTCTAAGATTTGAGGCAAAGGGGTGGAAAACCTTTGTATGCAGCAGACTAGACTCGTGCCAGAATGAGACATATCTTCCGATGCCTCGGGCAGTTCGAGTTGCTTCCATCATGGTCGGGTACCCTATCAATGTGGGTGTCTTATGTCTCCAAAATCTATGTGGTCTCTCGGCAAGCTGACACGTCTTACCCGTATCCCAACACCATTATAGAGATGTCCAAGGAGCCATAGGGAGTTTTCTTCACTCTTACCCTTCCTTTAATCTTATTTTGTTAAGCATTGGGGACATGCTTATTTTTATTCGCGGTGGGGGTGGAGTTTATCTGATGTTATTTGATGATTCTGAGACATTTGGCTTGTAATAACTCGATCTTGTTTTCTTCTTTTTTTCTCATTATGTATATATCTTCTCCTTCTCCCTCATTATGTATATTCGTTATGCTTTTAATAGTTTTCGCTTTGTAGCTTATTTATGTGTATTTTCTTATTAGTTAGTGTTAATTTAGTAGCTTCTTTTTGAATTAGTATCTTCTTTGTTTGTTTTAGTAGCTTCTTTTTATGTTTTAGTTGATAATAAGCCTTTGGTTTTCTTAATGCCACGGTTCTTTCCAAAGGTAGTTTTAGTGTGAACCGGATGACTCTTCCCAATGATTGATGGCGTGACAACCTTCTTAAAGGACCGAGTCCGTTTTTTGTGTTTAGGTAATAATAGTAGTAGTAATGAATAAAAAGACCTAACTAAGTCATACTAGAAGTGTCAAACATGCTTCACTTAGTACCAACACACTTAACTACGTGTTTATGGTTAGAAACAAGGTTTTTGAAAGAAATAGTTCTAGTTAGTGACTTTGTGACTCTTGTGTTGACTTAGGAAATCGTTGAGTGATTTAATCGAACCATGGTGTTTTTCAATATTGAACGTGGTCGTTGTGGGCCCTCGACTCTATCCTCTTAAACAATCCAGTTGCTTGAGGGGTGAGATGTTTTGTTCCTAGTCCAAGTACCCGTGCGAAAGGTCTAGAACTTGCCCCGAATATGTTTCAAGGCGAAATATTAAGTTTTTCTTGGCTTGAGAAGTGATTGTAGGCTTTTCTTGGCCCGTTTGAATTTTACATTTCCCAACAATATTGATATCCCTAGTCAACCCATTTGAGCCTCGAGCCTTTCTCATTTGATAACCATGTTACAAGCCTTTACCCGTTTTGTCGTGAACCTCTCTTGGCACTCAAGTTTTCCTTAAAACTCTTGTGAAACAACTGGCTAAAAACGTAAGTTTGGGGGAGATATGAGGAACTAGAAAGAGGTATCAAGGCACAAAAAGAGAAAATAAATGATGAGAAGGAAAGGCAAGAAAAGAAAAGAACAAAAAGAAAAATGCAAAAAAGTGAACAAGTGGAAGAGCTGGAGGGATTCAAAGAGTGGTAATAAAAAACATGGAAAATAAAAGAGGAAGAAAATGAATACCATGATCAAGAAAGAGTGATGTTAAATCTCTCTAGTTCCCCAAGGAAAAGAAAGTGCCTCAAAGAATTGGCAAAGTATGAGTCGAGAATAAATAAAAATAGAGTACATAAGGAAAAGTAAACTCACTTAACCATAGTGTACCCAATCCTAATCTAAAAACCTTCATTACATCTCGAAAGAATCCCTACTTGATTTCAAGCCGAGTGAGCTTACATTAGTGACGATTTACATGAGGGGCAAGCATATGGTACTTGAAGCCGTACTTGCGACATTCTCTTGAGTGAGATGAGTGAACCTTTCATAATCTTTGGATTGAATGCTAAAATTCTTAAGTGATCTAGGCAAATGGAGAGTAAAGGAGGAGGAGTTAGGGATCCACAATGACCTACATGAGAGAGAAAACTTCCTTGATGAGTAAAGTCAACTCTTGATGCTCAAGTGTCACAGTAGACCTATATGTGCATGAATGTTTAACTTGTCGCTTTGTTGATAATACATAAGTAGTATGGGTAATTGTTGGTCCCAACTGATGTGTGAATGGCTCACTTTTGATGTGCAGAAATGACCCTTAACTTGTGGAGGTGGGAACTAAATTGTTTCCTTGAGGACAAGCAAAGACTTAAGTTTGGGAGAGTTAATAAGTGGGGATTTTGACTACTTAGTAGCGCCTTTTATCTTTTGTTTAGTCTAATAGCATTGAATTGTGTTCCCGAAACTAATAAAATGTGCAAAATTGTAGGAATGTTGGAAGTTGGACTCCCGAGATGAAATCCGACTCAAAAAGGAGTAATCTAAACACAAGGCAGTAAAGGGCACAAAATCATGAAATGTGCGGTCTGCAGAATTCCATCTACGACCACAAACAAAGAAGGAAAACTCAACGTACTTTTGAGAAAATTGCGGACCGCACATGAATTGTTTGGCCGCAAAAGCTGGGCAAGAATCCAAGATAAGAGAGATGACAAAAATCCAAGTCCAGAGCTTCATTGAATTGCGGTCTGCACAAGACTTGTGCGACCGCAGAAGATTGTCTCGTGGCCGCTGTTCAAAATTGTGCGGTCGTAGAATCCCAACTCCTGCCAGATGAAGAAGTTTGCGGACCGCATATGAATTGTGCGTCTGCAGAACCTCCTGAGGTGCATTTTTGTCCGAAATTTCCAGCCTTGTATAAATAGACGAGTTTCACAAAATTAGGTCAAGTTTTGACATCAACAAATTCTGTAGCCGTTTTTCTTTGCCTCTTTTGGAAGTTTTCCATATTTTGGTGTATTTTACAATTAGATTTTATAATTTTAAGCTTATATTATGATTTTAATTAGTATTTATTCTTCTTTTTCTTCAAACCCAAGCATGAGTAGCCAGAAATTTACTAGGATTGTGACCCAACCCTAGTGTTTAAACCTTATGGGTATCTAGTTTAGTGTTTGTTTATGATTTGGTATTTATTATTTAGCCTATTTCATGTTTTAATTTGTGGAATTAATTGTTGCAAACATTAGTTCATGCCGATTTGACTTAGTCTCTACTTGAGAAAGAGAAACTTGGTCTAGGAAACCTTGGCTAACAAGGAATTGGGTCAATCGAGAGATAGATTAACCCAATTAAAGGGATCAACCTAGAGATAGTAACAACCCGCCTTGAGTTTTTATCAATTATTTTGTGTGATACCCATTTGGTATTGAGAAATCCAAATTAGGCAAAACCACTCTCTAACCGAGATGTATTGAGTGGGTAATTGAGAGTTGATAGCTATAATATACCCCGATCAAAAAAACAAGCACTAATGTCTTTATCCCGTTAGGCAAACACCTAGGTAATGGTCACAACCCTAGGCTTTTTACCAATTTGAAAAACATTAAAAATAATTACCCTAGTCTTATTTCATTATTCTACAATCTATAGTGTGAAATGAGAAATAGAAAAAAAAACCTTTTGGTGGAAGTGCGAATCAAGATAAAAATTTCACGCATTAATATATACCCCTAAATCCATCTAGCTCCCTGTGGATTCAACCCCGACTCTTCATTGGGATACTATAATTGCGAATGACTGTTTCATACCTTGTTTAGAGGTGTGCATTTGGACGCGATCAGTTGGCAACGTGGCCCTTCGTGAGCCAGAAATTTTGGAGTTGTGTTGTCCTTGAATCAAGGTGACTTCACGACCTTATGCGTCATCATGACGCATAATCACGATGTGTTACTTCGTTTTGAGTGGCACTGCTGATTGGTCTTGCCGTTTCGATTCCGATACCAGGTAATGATGAGCCAATTTCTCCGGTTTTGATGCCTGAATTCCCATAATTAGGGATGTGAGGGTGTAATCCCAAACGCTACAAACTTCCTGCATCGACACCCTATATCTCTTATTCCTTTTCCATTATTTTGCTTCTTTTCCGTTTGTTCTAGCGATTCTTTTCGTTTTTCATCCTCTGTTGTTTAATACCTTCCTCTCATTCATTGAAAACATGTTTAATGTAACTTATGATTCCAGCGGGGGAAGTGACCCGGTCCTTCTAGAAATTCTTCTTCCTCATCATATAGAGAATGTTCCCGCTGCTATTAAGGACAGAAACTTCCCGACGCTGGAAGAGATAGTTCCTCGTAACATCGATGCCAGGTCGGATTTCTCAAAATTTCCTAAAGACGACCTGGAACCTTTATGTCAGCTATGAAGGAGTCCAATTTTTTAGAGGTTAAGTCTATATACTTCCCGATCCCATCGAGTTGATCCCTTCCGAGTGGGATGCGGTACAGGATCACCATCCAGGGTATTTCACATTCTACGCCTACCCCTTTCTCAGCTACACTCTTCCTCTCCTTCCGTTGGAAGAGGAATTTTATCGCTTCCACGGTATTTTCCTGGCTCAGCTTACGTCGTATGTCTACAAGATCATAAGGATGCTTACCAAGTTCGCGGAGTTAGTTAAGTTGAGATCATACTTCGACACTTGATGCACCTATTCACCCCCAGCTTTGTTAGGGGGATGATGTTGAACCTTCACCATCGAGGAGGAAAGTACCTGGTGGTGAAGATGGACGACAAGGCTAATTTCCAGTTCTGGCTCAACGTTTTCTTAGTTAGAACTGAGGACATTGTGGCCAACGTCGACGGCTTCCCTGAAGCTTGGAATAGAACCTGTAAGCCTCTAACACCTTTGCATGTAGGTACTTGGTTTATTTTGCTTAGTCGCGGATTCTGAATCTTGTTCTTTTCTTATGTAGCCAAGACCTCACCTCCTCCTTTTGTCAAGGACATTTCTAGTTGGTTCGGTCCGCTCCTCCCTCACATCTCAAGGTTCGTGAGTGGATGGGCTTCTTCAAGAGGTTTGGTTTGGCTCCCCCCTCGACTAGTAAGCTATTCTCGTCTTTGGCCTCTTAGTTATTTCTCTTTGTGATTTACCTTGGCTGACTTACTTTTCCCTTTATACTCTCCTTAATTTCAGCTAGGGGGTCATGGAGGAGGTCGAGATCTCCCGCACCCGCATTCCGTAAGAGGAAAGCGTCTTCCTCTTCGGCTCCCACCCCTTCTATGAGTGCGACTAAATTCTTCTCACTCCTCGATCCCCCCCCCCCCC
>ML249727.1:18597-50368 GCA_005239495.1 Nicotiana undulata
CGATCCCCCCCCCCCCCTTACTGCTTCAGTATCAGTTCCTTCTTTAGTTTTGAAGACTCGACCGTAGAGCCCTCGGCTTCTCCTTTGTACCATCTCATAGATGTGGAAGAGGAGTTGTTGCTAGGTGATGGGGACTTGATGCCCCATAAGAGGAGATCGGTGGATGTCGGTGACGGGGTTTCCCAGGCCGTTGGCTCAGTGGTGGATGATTTTACGCTACGTGAGACGGATACTATTGTCATTAAAGACGATGTCGGGTCGGCGTCTGAGATTGTGTGGTCGGTGGAGGCCGACGAGGGTGTGTCTCTCCCTTCTATGATGAAGGAGGCCGAAGGGCATGCCACTAGGACTTTTGACACTTCGACGCAAGAAGACCCGTCGACTTCACGTCCAGATGATGATACTTATTTGCAGACAGATAGAAGAGTCAAATTCGTTGCCAAAGAAGGTTATGAGACGGGTTCAGACATCCATGCTGGTAACCTGAGGATGATGGAAGAAAGGTTTACCCGGCTCGAGGTAAGGCTGGAGGGGTATACGAGGACCATTGCGATCCCCATGGATCATGATCTGTTGAAGAATATAGTGAATGTAGTTCCTCCCCTCGGCCCTCTTTGCTCCGAAATAGAGGGTGAAACCCTCAAAGAACTGGACAATGTCACATTGTCGAGTAGCATAGCCGACCTTGCTCTCAGGGTGAGTATTTTAGGGCTTCATCCTCCTGTCTGTTTTTTTGTTTTGTTTAGTGTTTTACCTTTGTTAGTAGGGGCGTTTTCATTTTTTCTTTCCTTCTTTTTCTTTTTGAGACTGCAAACCATGATTTTGGAGATTGAAAGTGCCCGAAGGGAGGAGAAGCTCAAGGAAATATTTGAGAGGTTGAAAAACAATTTTTTTGAGTACCGCGACAAGTACGAGGAGTTTCGCAGGCGGTTTGGTGAGGGCAAAAATTTGCAGGCCCTTCATGATGAATTGAAGGAGAGGGATGACGAGTTGGTGAGAGTCATCGAGAAGTGTAGCGTCTTTGAGGGGATGACGAGCTATTGATAATTATGGGACCTATCTTGGTTGACTCAGCCATGAGGTCTTCCATGATTCACGACTAGAATGTAGGCTTTTAACTTGTTAGAAGTATTCTCCTATTCCTCTATTTCCCCCCTCTCTTTCTTGGGAGTCAACCCCCTTCTCTTGCTCTCTTACCTTCTATTTATACTACCCACGTTGTCCAATGGTCTTTGACCAGAATGTTCTCTCTTGATTATGTTTTTCATTATTCCCCTCAAGCTTTACGACAAGTCCTTCGACATACAAACTTGGTGATGGCTCGATCTCGGCCATGGTCGAGATGCCTATTGTGGTCGTACCTTGTGAATACGGACACAGCTTGGTCGACCCCCTATTACTCTCTGTAGAGTTGGTCCTTATGGACAGATTTTGACCCATACAAGTATGTCAAAAGTTTCTTTCAGATGGTCGATGTGATCTTCTCCCCCTTTGGACTTGACCAGCATGTCGTCTATATATACTTCTATTTTCTTACTGAGCTGATCCTTGAACATCCTCGTCACCAACCTTTGATAAGTCACCCCACGTTCCTTAGTCTGAAGAGCATGACCCTTTAACAGTACGTCCCTTGGTGGGTGATGAACGTGGTTTTTTCCTGATCTTTTTCTTCCATGAGAATCTGACTATAGCCCGAGTAAGCTTCCAAGAAGCTTAGGAGCTCATGCTTGGCCGTTGCATCAATGAGTAGGTCGATGTAAAGCAGCAGGAACGAATCCTTTTGGGTAGGCTTTATTCAAGTCTGTGAAGTCTACGCACATCCGCCATTTCCCATTCTTCTTTTTAACCATTACACATTTGCAACCCACATAGGGTACTTTGATTCCCTGATGGAACCGTTTTCTAATAGTTTTTCCACTTCCTCGTGTAGTGTGTCATTGATTGCACAGTTGAATTTATGCCTGACCTGCCTCACCGGGGGGTGGAAGGGGTCAATCTTTAATTTGTGTGTGGCGATTTCCTTTCGGATGCCCATCATATCTGCTTGGCTGAAAGCAACAAATATGTGTTAGCTTTAAAGAATTGACTGAATTTACTTGGGTCCTAAAGGTTGCAACCGATATAGGACTTTTTGATATGGTCGTTGGGATCTAATTGGACGGGGTCGAGGTCTTCAATGGACGATCATGCGGCCTCGACAATGTCAGGATCTTTGATGCCTTTCCCGACCTCTTCGTGCCCCGATTGATTTGCCTCTTATTATTTGTCCTTCTTTTTTTGGGTGGTCGTGCTGTGTAAAGAAATGTGGTAGTATTCTCGGGACGTATAATGCTCTCCTTGTATGCTGAATATTCCCCATGGAGTTGGGAATTTTACGACTTGGTATAAGTTGGAGGGGACGACCTTCATGGGGTGTATCCACGGTCGTCCCACTATAGAATTGTATGTGGTGTCTGTTTCTAGAGTCACGCTGCCGGCCAAAACGGGGAGTGTAATTTCCCCCGACATCCATTCAACTACATTGTTAAATCTAGTTAGCGCGATGTAGTGCGGTACTATCTTATCCTCGAGTTTCACTTGGGTAATTACTCGGGGATGGACAATGCATGCGCCGCTCCTGTCATATATCACAATGCGTTTAACATTAGTATCTAAAATTCGTAGAGTAATAACAAGGGCGTCATTGTGAGGAAAAGCCAAATTGTCGACGTCCAACTTGTCGAAGATGATACTTTCTTCGAGTTCATCGTACCGTTCGCGGGTGATAGATCCCTTGAGTTCGTGGGTAGTGGTGAACTTCACGTTTTTGATAGAGGCATCATCGTTGATGATCATGTTGATGGTACGAGCTAGTGAGGGTGGTTTGGGAGGCCCTTGATATTCGTGTCCTCAAGCAAAATTGGTTCTTCCATTATTGCTTAGCAGCCCTTTAAGGTGTCCTTGTCGTAGCATATTCATGACTTCATGCCTTAGTGCGATGCGGTCTTCCGTCTTGTTCCCTCGTCCCCGGTAAAACTCATAGAGGGCGTCGGATTTTCTAGTGTTGGCGCTCGATCTCACCTTTGGCGGCCACTTCACTTTTGGCCGAGCTTCTCCAGGGCGCAGACTATCTCTGTAGGTAACAAACAAAAATGTGAACAGATAATTGGGGGCATACCTCTGTCGTTCCGATGAGTTCCCGACCTTGGTCTAGATGGACCTTCTTCATAGCGGGGGGAGGGGGCGACGACCGTTCTAATATATGGTTGATGTGATTCATGTTAGATCGCGAAATTGGATGATCTCTTCTAGTATTCTCTTTTCGATCCTTTCTCGATTTTGCTTGTACTGAGGTTAGCCGGTGTGTTGGCCTGTTGAGGTCATCCTCATCTGCACGGACCACGACACAATAAGCATTTTGAATTTCATCCCAAGTGGTGGAGGGTTACTTCATCAACCGACTCAATAGTTTCCTTGTTGATCTTAAACCATCCCTACTCAGCCCATTCTGAATATTTACGACCACCAAACCTTTGGACACATTTGTAAAAGTCATCCTTACTCGGTTGAACCGGGCGAAGAAGTCCCTCAGCCCCTTCTTCTAGAGATTGTTTAGTAGAAAATATGTCGTTCACTCTCTCCTGGGACTTCTTTGCTACGGTGTGGGCCGTTACGAATTTGTCAGCCATTTCTTCAAAGGTTTCTATGTAGCGTGCTGGTAGTTGCGAATACCAAGTTAATTCCCCTCATGTGAGGGTTTCACCGAACTTCTTCAGCAAGATGGAAGACACATGTTCTTTGGCGAGGTCGTTACCTTTTATGGCGGTGGCGTAATGAGTCACATGATCATTAGGGTCAGTTGTGCCGTCATATATCTTGAGGTAGGGCAGCATTTTAAAGGTTTTTGGTATGGAATGTCGTGCTGCATCATCACAGTAAGGTTGCTCGACGAACCAGTCTCCATCCCTCTTCGGCAACAGCTTAGGAGAGCCTAGTATCTTGTCGACACTTTCTTGTTGTTATTTCATTTGATCTCGGAGCACCATGTTTTTATTATCCATTTCTTCCATCCTTTTCAGAATGTCTGCAAGGGTGACCTGCACTATTAATGACATTGTGAGTAATACCTATTGTTGGGGGAGAGGGATGGTTGCACTACATTTCTGCTCGTGGTATCATGCAATTCCTTGGGTTTTCTGCGTTCGTGTCCCGAGTGAGTTGATAACTAGGATTTTTACCCTATTTTCCGCCCTTCCTTGCTTGGGTTTTGGTTATAATTATACACAAAATAGCCCCAAAAGCTTATATGTTGCGCTTGTTGCACGATTGAACCAAAAATGACGACAATCAGTCAAGGATATGCTCAAACAGGAGTGAATCTTGCACAAGTACCAAGAACAACAAAGTGCCCAACTCAAGAGCCCCACCGCGGTCGCGGTCCATCTTTCCCGGACCGCGGTGGCAAACTTCAAAGAACCTGTTACAAGGCCAAGTCCCACCTCGGCCGCGGTCCATTTTTCGTGGTCCGCGATGGCAAACTTCAGAGAACCTGATACAAAGCCAAGTCTCATCGCGGTCCGCGGTCCAAAGGTTCAGAGTCCCTGCTTTAAGGCAAAGAGGCACCGCGGCCGCGATCCGCGGTCAGGCATTTTCAGAGACCAGAAGTGAAAGCCAATTTTGTCCATCGCGGACCGCGGTCAATTTTACGCGGTCCGCGGTAACCCCGCAGGGGCAATTTTGTCCAGAATTTCGGCTGAGTATAAATAGCATATTTTGTAATTTTCTTATCTTATCTTGGGAATCAGTGAATAGACCAGCTCGTGAATAGTGTTCTTTTTCATCTTGTTGCAATTTTCTTGTGATTTTAATATTGAATCTCTGTGGTTTGTGTTATACATCATTAATATGGGTTCTATTTCATCTCTTTCATTGAATTTATCTTTGATTATAAGTAGCTAGACCCATTATTTAGGGTTGTGGCTCAACCCTAGTGTGGGTATTTGATGGGTTTCTAAAAATAGGGTTTGGATGTTTATGGGTGTTTGCTATTTGGGCTAATTTAGGGTTCTTATTGCTATAATTGGTGGTTGCAAACACTAATTGATCTTCAATTGACTTGGGTCCTTCTTGAGAAAGAGGACTTGAGTCTAGAAAATTGGTCCAACAAGAAATTGGTAGTCCCAATCAATTGGGTTGAATCCAGAGATGGTAAAACCCTTTTTGAGTCTTAATTAACGGATTAAACCTCGAGAGAGTAATACCCTACTTGAACCTCAATTGCTTGCATATTTGACACCCAATTGGCCTCGAGAGAGGTAATTAGGGCAAAGCCACTCAAACTACTGAGAGGTATAGAGTGGGCAATTTCGTGCATTGGTTATAGCATAATCCCTAATTAACATCCTTGCCTTAGGAACTTGAAATCCGTTGAGTATTCGCCTAGGTAAAAGTCATAACCTAGTTCCTTTATCAACATAAGAAAACAACATCAAAACAAATTAGTTAGTTAATTTTCACTCAACAATAGTACAATTCTTAGTCGTAGATTGAAAACCACCAAAATATGAGAAGTGTAATTAGAAACACGAGGCTCTACTAGATCACATAGACACTCACTCCATTTGTTGACTCCCTGAGGATTCGATCCCAACCTATTGGGTAAAAGCTGCACCGACCCTTGTCTTCATACTCCTATAGTAATGAGGGTGAGAGCTGATCACTTTTTGGCGCCGTTGCCGGGGAGTTAAGACGGTGTTGATTATCTACGTGTCTAGTAGCATTAAGTGTTTTTCTTTCCTTCTGTTTTTAACCTTTTTGTTTAATCTACTCAGGTGAAAAAATGGCGGATCCAATGGGAAACGTTATTGCGGGGGAGGAGGTATATGATAATCAAGAGGACGAAATCAATCAATTACCTCCACAAAGAAAGGGCCAACAGGCCAATCTACAAGATGATATCCCCGACCCTCACCCGCCCCTACCTCCTAGAGCTGCCCCCGGGTCCTTCCAAACGAGGGGTATGCTAGTGCTATTGTCCTGCCGAGGATTCGGGCAGGGAACTTCCAAATTACAAACGTGATGCTCACCCTCCTAGAGCAACGGGGGTATTTCGCCGGAGCTACGCACCAGAATGCCTAAAGCATCTCAAGGGCTTCGTAGATACTTGATGGGGAAGTAAATAGACAAATGTCTCGAAAGATGCATTACGACTCAGGTTGTTCCCTTTCTTTCTTCGGGGGAAAGCCCTTGATTGGCTCGAGCATCTTCCCAACCATTCAATATCATCTTGGGATGAGCTCGCAGACAAATTCATTGCCAAATTCTTTTCCCCGAGTCATATGGCGGCGCTTCGTGATGAAATATTGGCCTTCAAACAAGAACCCAATGAGCCCTTACATGAGATATGGGAGAGATATAGGACCATGGTTAAGGAATGTCCGAACAACGACATGACTGAAGCCATGATCCAACAGACTTTCTACTGAGGGATTAACACTGTGAATCAATGTGTGGTCAATCAGTTGGCCGGTGGAATTTTTATGAAGTTGACTTATCTCGAGGCATGTGAGATTCTAGATGAGATGGCTGACACATCATCGGCTTGGCAAAGTAGAGCTAATGTACCTCAGGGTGAGACCGGTGCGAATAGTCTCCATAAAGAGCTCCAAGAACAAGGGCAAGCAATTGCCGAGCTCAGTACTACTATGAACCAACTTGCCAAAGCCCAACTCCAACAATTGCAAGGGCCGAATCAAGTGAATGCCATGGAAGGAGTGAACGTGTTAGGAAATCAAAGGAGACCTCGGGGGAACTCCAAGAAAAACCATAATGATCACGGTGACCAAGGGCCTAGTGGGTATGGCCAAGAAGAAGGGTATGGTGACCAAGAGGAAGATGTGACGTATGCAAACAACTATCAAGGTCAAGGCAATAGTCAAAACAACAATCAATATTGGAGAAACCAAGGATACAACCAAATTTGGGGGACTCAAAGACCAAGAAACTGGAATAGCAATAACAATGCTCGAAATTGGGGGAACAACAATGATCGTCAATGGGGGAACAATAATGACCGACAGTGGGGGGAACAACAATGATGAAAATTGGAATGGAGGCAACAAAAACAACAACTGGGGAGGTAATGGTAACCGGAGATCAAGCTTTCAAAGGCCCCCGATGTACCAACAACCAAGCAACCCACCTACGTACCAAGCTCAAGGGCAAAGTTCATCGAGCACGGATATGGGTAGAATTGAAAATATGTTCAAGCAGATGATGGAGAGAAATGCAGACTCTGATGCTCAGTTGGCCTCTCACAATACCTCCATTAGGAACCTTGAAGTACAAATGGGCAAAATTTCTCATGCCTTAAACACACGCCCAAAGGGTGCACTACCGAGTGATACGGTGGTGAACCCCAAGGGTAGGAACAATAACAATACCGGTCATGCCATGGCGGTGACCACGCGAAGTGGAAAAGGTGGTGAAGAAATTAATTCTAGGCAAAAGAAGATTATTGTTGATGATGATGATATTCCCCAAGGAGAGTTACCGGTTGAAGTGGAACAAGTGGTGGATGAGCCAACTACAAGAGAGGTAAGAATTGATATACATGACAAAGGGGAGGACTTGGAAGGGGACGTGAACCTATCTAGGGAACACGTGATTGATATGCCGGAACCGGTGGTCCCATAAGCCAAGGCACCAGTGCCTAGGCCACCTCCCCCTTACCCTCAAAGATTGGCCAAACAAAAGCAAGAGACTCAATTCAAGAAGTTTATTGATATGATGAAGAGTCTCACCATCAATGTCCCGTTGGTTGAGGCCTTGGAACAAATGCCAGGATACGCTAAGTTCATGAAAGACTTAGTCACTAAAAAGTGGTCCATGGAGTGTGAAACCATCAAGATGACTCACCAAGTGAGTGCTATAGTTCACTCCATGGCACCAAAACTTGAAGATCCGGGTGCTTTTACCATTCCTTGCACGATCGGGAGAGCGGACTTTGCCAAAGCCTTGTGTGATCTTGGGGCAAGTATTAACTTGATGCCCTACTTAGTTTTCAAGACCTTGAGGATCGGAAAACCTAGGGAGACCTCTATGCGGTTGCAAATGGGGGATAGGTCAATGAAAAGGCCCCTAGGGATAATTGATCATGTGCTTGTGCGGGTGGACAAATTCATATTGCCCGCGGATTTTGTCATTCTAGACTGTGAAGTTGATTTTGAGGTCCCGATTATCTTAGGAAGGCCCATCCTTTCCACGGAGAAGGCCTTGGTTGATGTTGAAGCAGGGGATCTCACTTTTCGAGTAGGCAATGAGAAAGTGGTCTTTCATGTGTGTAAATCAATGAAGCAGCCCAACAGTACTGAAGTGTGCTCTTTTATGGACCTCGTGACAGAGGTTATTATTGATGATGCAAGTGCTATGATCCATGTTGATGATCCAGTGGAGTTGGCCTTATTGAATCATGAGGACTTCGTGGTGGATGGTGTTATTGAAAGTACCAATTACCTTCAAGGAATGGGTGCTTACTCCTATGGTCCCAGAAAGCTATCTTTGGACTTGGAGAACCGGAAGACTCCACCAACAAAGCCCTCCATCGAAGAACCTCCGAATCTGAAGTTGAAGCCACTACCTTCCCACCTCAGGTATGAATATATTGGTCCATCTTGCACTTTACCTGTTATTCTATCCTCTTGTCTAACCCAATTACAGGTAGACTCAACTTTAAATGAGCTATGGAGGAGGAAGAAAGTAATAGGGTGGACTCTTGCGGATATTCGGGGTATTAGCCCCGCCTTTTGCATGCACAAAATCATATTGGAGGATGGAGCAAAGCCTTACATGGAACATCAAAGGAGACTCAACGAGGCAATGCAAGAGGTGGTGAATAAGGAGATCATAAAATGGATCGATGCGGTAGTTATCTATCCAATTTCGGATAGCGCTTGGACTTCTCCGGTCCAATGCATTCCGAAAAAGGGTGGAATGAAGGTGATCAAAAATGACAAAAAAGAGCTCATTCCCACAAGAACGGTCACCGGATGGAGGGTGTGTATGGACTACCTCAAACTCAACAAGGTGACCCGCAAGGACCATTTTCCTTTGCCATTCTTGGATCAGATGTTGGATAGGCTTGCGGGTCAGGCCTTCTACTGTTTTCTTGATGGGTATTCTGGCTACAATCAGATTTTGATCGCCTCGGAGGATCAAGAGAAGACCATTTTTACTTGCCCATATGGCACTTTTGCCTTTGCCCATATGCCATTCAGACTTTGCAACACGCCGGCCATTTTCCAAAGGTGCATGATGGCAATATTTACCGACATGGTGGAGGACTTCCTTGAAGTGTTTATGGACGACTTTAGCGTCGTAGGGGATTCCTTCGATGAATGCTTGTGTAATCTTGATAGGGTCCTTGCTCGATGCGAAGAGACGAACTTAGTATTGAATTGGGAAAAATGCCACTTTATGGTGGAAGAGGGAATTGTATTGGTCCATAAGATATCAAAAAATGGCATTGAAGTTGATAAAGCAAATACTGAGGTGATCTCAAAGTTTCCACCACCTACTTCAGTTAGAGGAGTCCGGAGTTTCCTTGGTCACGCCGGTTTTTATAGGCGTTTTATCAAAGACTTCTCTAAGGTGGTAAATCCATTGTGCAAGTTTCTTGAGAAGGATGCTAGATTCCATTTTGATGAACATTGTAGGCATGCCTTTGAACTTTTAAAACACAAGCTCACTACTACTCCTATCATCACGGTGCCAGATTGGAGCTCACCCTTCGAGCTTATGTGTGATTTGAGTGATGTAGTTGTGGGTGCTATGCTGGGCCAGAGGGTGGACAAGATTTTTCACCCTATCTACTATGCTAGCAAGACGATGAATTCGGCCCAAATGAATTACAAAGTCACGGAGAAAAAGCTTTTGGAAATAGTCTTTGCTATGGAGAAATTTCATCCTTACTTGATGGGTGCTAAGGTCATTGTTCACACTGACCATGCGGCACTCCGGTATCTCATGACTAAACAGGATTCCAAAGCGCGGCTTATACGTTGGGTATTGTTGCTTCAAGAGTTTGACTTGGAGATAGTGGATAGAAAAGGAAGTGAAAACCAAATGGCCGACCATCTTTCTCGGTTGGAAGAGCAAGGTCGACCTTGTGATGGACTTGAAATCAATGACAGCTTCCCTGATGAGCAACTTCTTCCGGTGTCAATGCAAGAAATGCCATGGTTTGCTGATATTGCCAATTATCTTGTCACCGGTGTTGTCCCTTGTGAGCTCTCTTCTAACCAAAGGAAGAAGCTTAGGAGGGATAGCTTGGACTTCTATTGGGATGACCCATACTTATTCAAGACGTGCACTGATGGGGTCATCCGGAGATGTGTACCGGAAGAAGAACAAAGGGCTATTCTTGAGTCTTGCCACTCCTCATCGTATGGTGGTCATCATGAAGGGACAAGAACTGCTTCAAAGGTGCTTAGCTGTGGTTTCTTTTGGCCTTCATTGTATAAGGATGTCGGTGATCTAGTCAAAAGGTGTGATGAGTGTCAAAGAGCCGGGGGGATTTCCAAGAAAGATGAGATGCCTCTAAATTCTATTCTTGAAGTGGATATTTTCGATGTTTGGGGTATCGATTTCATGGGCCCATTTGTGAGCTCTTGTGGGAACACATACATTCTGGTGGCGGTGGATTATGTTTCTAAATGGGTTGAAGTCGTGGCTTTACCCAACAATGAGGCCCGGAGTGTTATTGCTTTCCTCAAGAAGAACATCTTTACTAGGTTTGGCATGCCTCGTGCTATCATCAGTGATGGGGGGTCGCATTTTTGCAACAAAGCCTTTGACACCTTGCTTTCCAAGTATGGTTTCAATCACAAAGTCACCACCCCCTACCATCCTCAGGCAAGTGGCCAAGTGTAAGTCTCTAACAGCAAAATAAAGAGTATATTGTCAAAAACGGTCAATGCTAATAGGACCGATTGGGCAAAGAAATTGGATGATGCTCTTTGGGCTTACAGGACCGCTTAAAAGACCTCGATCGGTATGTCTCCATACCGGTTGGTCTTTAGGAAAGCTTGCCATCTTCCGGTGGAATTAGAGCACAAGGCTATGTGGGCCTTGAAAAAGTTGAACCTTGTATGGGACGTGGCGGCTAACCTACGTGTGGAGCGACTAAATGAACTCGACGAATTCGGATTCCATGCGTACTCCAGTTCTTCCTTGTACAAGGACAAGATGAAGTACCTTCATGAGAAGTATGCTCGGGGAAAGGAGTTAAAAGTTGGTGACTTGGTTCTACTGTTCAATTCTCGGTTGAGGCTATTCCTGGGAAAACTAAGTCAAAATGGAACGGGCCTTTTGAAGTGGTGCTTGTGACCCCATTTGGTGCTCTTGATCTAAAAAACAAAAGTGGAGAAATTTTCAGAGTCAATGGACACCGGGTCAAGCACTACCTTGGCAAGATTGATGATAGCCACGTGGTGGCACTTCTTCATCTTACATGATCTTGGTAACATGCGTCGTGCCGCGACGTTAAATCAGGCGCTTCTTGGGAGGCAACACATGTGTCGTTATTTTTTTTCTTCTTTGATTTTCTTGGTAGTATAGGATTCATGTTTGCACTAACTGGTTTTTGGATGTTGTAGGATGATTTTGACACAGGAAATATGCTAAGTATGAAAAAGCCTGCTCTCTGAAGTTGGCACCGCGGCCGCGGTCACTTTTTCGCGGTCCGCGATGCCCTCTTGCACCGGAAGTAGCTCTTGAACCTTGCTCCGCGGTCGTGGTCCTCTTTTCGCGATCCGTGGAGCCCAAGTACTGGGAAGCACCCCTCTGAAGTTACTTCACCGCAGCCGCGATCCATTTTTTGCGATCTGCGGTGACCGTTGGATTTAAGTTCGTTGGCAGTGCATGACCGCGGACCGCGGTCAATTTTTCACGGTCCGCGGTGGGTAAGTGTAGTGGTCCCCAGCCCTACTCTATAGTTAGACCATTAGGGTTTCATTTTACACTATACGCACTCTCACTCCTCAGAGCTTTATTTTCACTGTGTCTCAACCCAGTAATTCCAAGTTGCATTTTCATTCATCACCACTTCATCCAAACATCTAGTAAGTGTAATTATGATTAATTAACTTCTTAATTTTATTATTTTCTTCCTTATTTGGTAGATTAACTTCTTAATTTTATTATTTTCTTCCTTATTTGGTAGAATCATGTTAGGGTTAGTTCAAATTGATCATTTTAGACCCTTTGTATCTAATTGCAATGTTTAAACATGTAGGGTTTTTACTAAATGGGCATTTGAACGTGAAAATGGATAAATATTTGAAACCCTAGGTGATCGTCTGAGTGAGATCCGCGGTCCCTTTTTCGCGGACCGCGGTGTTTGAATCTTACAATCCCTTCAATGACCGCGGTCAATGTTTTGCGGTCCGCGGTGCCCACTCTGTAGAAAACATGTCCTCTGATCCTACTTCACCGCGGCCGCGGTCAATTTTTCGCGGTCCGCGGTGCTTAGATTCAGAGAGGTCAGTTGGGTATCAGTCCTTCACTGCGGTTCGCGGTCCTCCTTCTGCAGATCAATTCTCCCTTATGTCTTCTACTATGCTCTCATATTCTAGCTACTCTTTGTGACCTAACAATGTTTACATGTTTGCAATTGTAGAAAATGGTCCAATCACGAGGCGGAGGTCTTAAACCAACGGGCAAGGGTGAATCATCCGGGGGGAGAGGCAAGAAAATGATAACGCTTGATCCAAAGGTCCGGGAAGAAATGAAAAGAACAAGGAAAGCTATACGGACATTAGACAAAGTTGCTTCCCACTCGCACAGTGATTATGGCCCCTCCGAAGCCTCATCAGAATCTATACCAGAGTACGTCGAAGACTTCCCGGTAAGGTTTCGGCTGACCAATGAACCATTAGACTCTCCCCCTGCCCAAGCATCTACACACTCTGAGTCAGCTGATGGCTCAGTCTCCTGGAGTGGCCACACGGACTCTACCTCACCTACAGCTTCCTTGTCAGGGGAGAATTCTGGAGATGAATAGGGAGGTGAACCCCAAGTTAGGAGGGTGGAGCGCACAAGGAAGCCGGTTATATGGGAAGACAAATTTGTTAGTGAACTGGCTTTTCATCAATTCCGGGATTGGTGGCCCAAGAGAACACTCATAGTGGAGCGCAAGTTCACGATCAAAGATTTATCGCCTCACAACCCAAATGTGAAGAGGCAGTTTACTGAGAGAAGAGGATGGGATTACTTTTTCTCTTACCTATCGGATGTTAGTGAGCACCTCATAAAGGAGTTCTACACTAACCTGGCATTTCTGCAAAAAGACTCTAATGCAACAATGGTACGAAATCTCACGGTGCCTTTTGACGGGACGGCTCTGAATGCTTATCTAGGGATGGACGAGGTGGATGACTCCCTGTATCAGGATAAGTTAGCTGGGAAAGATGCGGCTCGAAACTGGCTAGCTATGCACTTAGTCAGGCCTGGGGAGACTCCTGAGTGGTTGCCAGCTGGGAAGTCCATTTTCAGGAAGACCCTGAAATTTGAAGCTAAGGGATAGGAAACATTTGTGTGCAACAGGCTAGATCCAACATTTCATGAAAACACCATTCCACTCCGGCGAGGTGTGCTTATTGTTTCCATCATGGCGGGGTTCCCGATCAATGTCGGGAATATCATGTCCACCGTCATCAACAGGATGGTGAATGATGGTGATAAATCTTACCCTTTTCCTAACTTCCTTACTATGTACTTTGAGGATCAGGGGGTGGACAAGAATCGCTTCGATGTCAAAGTGAAGCCAAAATCTGATTTCTCATGGTACGATTTGCAAGATGAGGACAACCCTAAAAGGAAGTTCAAGGGTAAATCCATTTCTTCCACTGGCCAGTCTGAAGAGCCAGTGGTAGTAGTGGAGTCATCTCATCCCCAGCTAGACATTCCTGAAAGTGCGCCAGGCCCATCCACGTCTGCTGACCCAGCCATTCCTTCATTCAGGGCATATCCTCTGACTGCCCATAGACTCAGCCAGACACTGACCAGTAGCAACAACTGGATGCAGACAGCTACTTCTAAGTTGTCTGTGATTTCTACGTCTGTGGCAGCTTAGGCAACTCCTCCACTACCACAGGTACCCCAGTTCGTTGAGACGCTAAAGGAAATTCTGGAAAACCAGAAAAAGATCTTGGAAGCTGTGGCGGCACATGAAGAAGCACTGACGAAGCTCACAAAGGAAACAAAGAAGTTGAGGCGCACCCGTGCTTCAAAGGAGTCAGTGGCCGAGCTGAGGAAAGAGGTGGATAAGCTGAAGAGGGATCAGATACCTTTGGACCTGTTATTCCCGGACCCATCTGCACAGCCAGAGCAGCTACCAGAGCAAGAGCTAGAGCCTGATAGGCCAGCAAAGAGAAGGAGGGTATTGCCCCGTACTGAGGGCATTCAGTTAGTCTTGGCAGACCCACCAGAGCAAACTCAGGCTACAAAGCAGGCCCAGTCCCAGATTCCGGAGGAGGAACAAAGCTCAGAGGGACAGTCTCAGCTACCACCACAGGCACAGGCAGACCCACCACAGGCACAGGACCCAGCACCGGCTGAGGGCCAATAGGGAGTTTTCTTTACTCTCTCTCCCATTTTTGAGCTATTTTTGCTATATAGCATTGAAGACAATGCTAATTTTTAGTTGGGGGAGTGGCCATGTAGTGATTTTTGATTTGATGATGGTGATTGTATAATTCAGACAATATTTTCCCTTTTAGTATGCTTTATTTTCATTTTTGGTATGTAAATAACTTTACTATTTCAGCATTTTTATGATTTTTCACTTTTGGTATGTATAAAGTTACTTCCCATTGTATATATTCATCCCCTTATGTATATTCGACTAAGCCCCCTCATGTATATATTCATTCTATCCTACGTATTTTACTTTTCCGCACTTTTCCGTTTTATAGCTTCTTATTTTTCTTTCATAGCTTCTCATTTTGAATTTTTCGCGCGTAATAAGCCTTCGATTTTCTTAACGCCACGGTTCTTTCCAAAGGTGGAATTTGTGTGAACCGGGTGGCTCTTCCCGAGGATGGATGGTGTGACAGCTTTCTTAAGGGTTTGAGTCTGTTTTTTTTTCTTTCTTTTAATAGTAATGAATAAAGATGCCTCAAGAACAGCTTCACTTGGGCCTAACACATTTGCCTTTGATCCCATGGTCAAAAACAAATCGTTGTGTTTAGGATGGTGAAAGTTGTGATCCTGAGACTCTTGTGTTGGCCGATAATCATCAAGTGGTTTTTCGGGACCATTGTGATGCTCAAAGCTTGACTAAGGTCGTTGTGGGCCCCCGACTCTGTTTCTTTAGCAATCCCATAGCTATAGTGGTGAGATTTTGAATTGCAAGTCCAAGTCCCGTGCCATTAGTCTAGAACTTGCCCTGAATGTTTGTTTAGGAGAAATCCTAAGTGTAACTTGACTTGAGAAGTGATTATAGGTTTTCCTTGATCCGAATAGTGAATTGAACATTTCTATGGCCTACCAAAAAAAAATTCCCTAGTCAACCCTTTTGAGCCTTAGACCCCTTTCTTTCAAAAAACTATGCTACAAGCCTTCACCTGTTTTGACCCTCTCTTGGCACCCGATCTTTCCATAGCACTAGGGAAAAGCATAAGTTTGGGGGAGAGACGAATGATGAAATAAAGTGAAAAAGAAGGCACAAAAAGAACGAAAAGGAAAGGCAATGAAAAAGAAAAGAAAAGAAACATCAAAGAGCCAAAAAGAATGAACAAGTGGAAGAAATAAAAAGGGAATTAATGAAAGAATGGTGATCAAAGGTGTGGAATGCCTAATGAATTGAATGAACAAAATAGCGTGGCAGTACGTCTCTCCAACCCTTCAGAAAGAGGTATAATGACTCAAAGAGTCAAGAAAATGTGAAAACAAAAATGAAGTGTTTAAGGAAAGATAGAGCTCACTTTGACCAAATACTTCCTACCCTTGACAAAAAAGCCTTCATCATGTGTCCACAAAAGCCCTATATGATCTTGAGTTGAATGAAACTTACATTAGTGGTGACTTACATAAGGGGCAAGCCTATGCTACTTTGAGCCGGACTTGAGTCTTTTCTTTGAAAGGGATGAGTGAACCCTCATTTCCCTCGTTCTGAGCGTTACTATTCTAAAGTGAGGTGCTTAGGGAGAGTTGCGGAGTACGAGTTTGGGTTCCATAATGACCGAAGAGGTAGTTAGAGTTTTGTTTATGAGTCGTGTCAACTCTTGATTCTCTTGTATCGCACTTGAAACCAGGGTTTAAAAGGTTCAAATATTGTTAATGATTCATTTGCATTAAGGGATATTGTTAGTCCCAATTGATGCTAGATGAGGTTACCTTAGGACAACCGAACTTTCTTGGAACCACTCATAGGGGTGGGGATTACTTTGTTTGCTTGAGGACAAGCAAAAGCTTAAGTTTGGCGGAGTTGATAACTAGGATTTTTACCCTATTTTCCGCCCTTCCTTGCTTGGGATTTGGTTATAATTATACACAAAATAGCCCCAAAAGCTTATATGTTGCGCTTGTTGCAGGATTGAACCAAAAATGACGACAATCAGTCAAGGATATGCTCAAACAGGAGTGAATCTTGCACAAGTACCAAGAACAACAAAGTGCCCAACTCAAGAGCCCGACCGCGGTCACAGTCCATCTTTCGCGGACCGCGGTGGCAAACTTCAAAGAACCTGTTACAAGGACAAGTCCCACCACGGCCGCCGTCCATCTTTCACGGTCCGCGGTGGCAAACTTCAGAGAACCTGATACAAAGCCAAGTCCCACCGCGGCCGCGGTCCATTTTCCACGGTCCGCGGTCCAAAGGTTCAGAGACCCTGCTTTAAGGCAAAGAGGCACCGCGGCCGCGGTCCGCGGTCAGGCATTTTCAGAGACCAGAAGTGAAAGCCAATTTTGTCCACCGCGGTCGATTTTACGCGGTCCGCGGTAACCCCGCAGGGGCAATTTTGTCCAGAATTTCGGCTGAGTATAAATAGCATATTTTGTAATTTTCTTATCTTATCTTGGGCATCAGTGAATAGACCAGCTCGTGAATAGTGTTCTTTTTCATCTTGTTGCTATTTTCTTATGATTTTAACATTGAAATCTCTAAGGTTTGTGTTATAAATCATTAATATGGGTTCTATTTCATCTCTTTCATTGAATTTATCTTTGATTATGAGTCGCTAGACCCATTAGCTAGCGTTGTGGCTCAACCCTAGTGTGGGTATTTGATTGGTTTCTAAAAATAGGGTTTGGATATTTATGGGTGTTTGCTATTTGGGCTAATTTATGGTTCTTATTGCTATAATTGGTGGTTGCAAATACTAATTGATCTTCAATTAACTTGGGTCCTTCTTGAGAAAGAGTACTTGAGTCTAGAAAATTGGTCCAACAAGAAATTAGGACATAATTAAGAGATTGGTAGTCCTAATCAATTGGGTTGAAACAAGAGATGGTAAAATCCTACTTGAGTCTTAATTAACGGGTTAAGCCTCGAGAGAGTAATACCCTACTTGAACCTCAATTGCTTGCATATTTGACACCCAATTGGCCTAGAGAGAGGTAATTAGGGCAAAACCACTCAAACTACCGAGAGGTATAGAGTGGGCAATTTCGTGCATTGGTTATAGCAAAATCCCTAATTAACATCCTTGCCTTAGGAACTTGAAATCCGTTGAGTATTCGCCTAGGTAAAAGTCATAACCCTAGTGCCTTTATCAACATAAGAAAACAACTTCAAACAAAATTAGTTAGTTAATTTGCACTAAACATTAGTACAATTCTTAGTCGTAGATTGAAAACCACCAAAATATGAGAAGTGTAATTAGAAACACGAGGCTCTACTAGCTCACATAGACACTCACTCCAATTGTTGACTTCCTGAGGATTTGATCCCGACCTATCGGGTAAAAGCTGCACCGACCCTTGTCTTCCTACTCCTATAGTAGTGAGGGTGAGAGATGATTAGTGAGCTTGTTGAGGACTGATAACAGGCTAAATTCATGTAGTTTAGCATATGTTTGTGCTCTAACTTAATGATGCTTCACTGTCTTAAGATTATTAAATGATGATAAATTGGCTCTAATCGTGATTTTTGTGTTTCACAGGAGCTAAATGCACTATTGAGGATCTAGGATGGTGATTTGAGCGAAATTGAAGAAGAAAAGCCCCATGGGATAATTTATGAATGAATTGAAGATGAAAACGCTTGGGACAGAATGAAACTTCATTAGCGCGAGTGTAGCGCGCCGGGCATTAGTGCGAGTGTAGCGCGTCGGGCATTAGTGCGAGTGTAGTGCGCCCGTGCTAGTTCAGTGCTTTGGGGCAGACTAAAACCTCATTAGCGCGAGTGTAGCGCGCCCTCGCTAGTTCAGCAAACCAGGCAGACGGAAACCCCATTAGTGCGGGCATTAGCGCTAGTATAGCGCGTCCACGCTAGTCCAAGCGAGAAAGTTATTTCGGAAGGGAAATTTTGGAAGTTTGGGACCAATACACTTAACCTATATAAGGTTCAACTCGTCCAAAGGAGTACATTATCAAGGTTTAGAGTCTAGAACAAGAATAACAAAGGCAAGAGGCAAGGAGGGCAATTGGGCATCAATCCTTATCTCCTTCCCTTGTGATTTTTACCATTGTTCATGAATTCTTTTGTAGTTTTCAATACTATTATGAGTAGCTAACTTCTTTAATCTAAGGTTTTGGTGAAACCCGTTGAGGATGAACTTATTGTGATATTAATATAGTTTTTCTTGGTTGTTAATCTCTATTTGTTCAACTACGTTCTTGTTGTAGTTGATTGAAGGGCCCTCAATTAGTTGTTCCTATTTATTATGTATCTACTTGAGAGAGAGTGCATATTTAGGTAGTTGTTAGAACAACATCACTCCCGGAGTATAGGAGAGATCCATAACTGAGGGTTTAAAGGTTGGATTAGAGATAACGATACCTTGGGTGCAATCTAAAGTGAACTTTAATGCAATTCAGCTAGCGTAACTTGGGAGAGTGCGTCTAGTAGATTATCATAATTACTTTAGAGAGATTTATGATAGCTGGAGTGTTTATGATTGATATAGATAACTGAGTCAAAACTATAGGAAATATACAAGAAGGGATTTATAAACGGGGGAAACCATAATCTTAGACCTTTGTCACATTTGTTTACACCTCAGTAGTAGTTAATCTTTAGTTTTATTTTTTTCGTTCAGATGTAGCAATAAAAACACTGGAAAGTAATATTCATAATGTTTGGGAAAGTTGATTATTGAGAATCTAGTACTCTAACAACAACAATTGATAGGTTAGTCTCTCTGGGATTCGACTCTGGACAAAATACCCAGATTATATTTGCAACGCCCGCTTAGTCTTTTATTAGACATAGTTGAGCATGATCAAATTATGGCGTCGTTGCTGGGGAGAAACCGTTTGAACTCATGTGCGATGCTAGTGACTACGCAGTGGGAGCCGTGTTAGGTCAGCACAAAGATAAGATAATGCTCCCAATCTACTGCGCAAGTAGGACATTCAGTGGAGCTAAGCTGAACTACACGGTGACCGAAAAGGAGATGTTGGCGGTAGTGTTCGCCTTTGACAAGTTCAGACCATACTTGATCGGGTCGAAGGTGATTGTGTACACTAATCATGCAGCCATCAGATATTTGATTGAGAAGAAAGAATCCAAGTCGCGCCTAATTCTTTGGGTGCTGCTGCTGCAAGAGTTTGATTTAGAGATTCGTGACCGCAAGGGCACGGAGAACCAAGTCGTTGACCATCTGTCACGACTTGAAGGTGCTGAGAATGCAGTAGAAGCAAAGCATATTCTGGAAACCTTTCCAGACGAGCAGCTACTCGCCACGAGCATGGAAGATGTGCCATGGTATGCAGATATTGCAAACTACCTGGCAAGTGGTATTGAACCCTATGAACTCTCATTTGTCCAAAAGAAAAGATTTTATCGTGATTACCGCAATTACTATTGGGATGAACCTCACTTGTTTAGAATTTGTATTGATAACATGATCCGGAGGTGTGTCCCCGAGATAGAGCAAATTTCTGTTTTGCAGGCTTGTCACGCTTCAACGTGTGGAGGACATTTTGGAGGAGTTCGAACAGCAGCTAAGGTGTTAGAGGCCGGCTTCTACTGGCCAACTGTGTTCAAAGATTCTCACCAATAGGTGAAGGGCTTTAATGAGTGTCAAAGGACGAGGAACATATCATGTCATCATGAGATGCCCATGAAGCCGATACAAGAAGTAGAGGTGTTTGATGTTTGGGGGATTGACTTCATGGGTCCCTTTGTCAGCTCTTATGGCAATAAGTACATACTTGTTGTTGTAGACTATATGTCCAAATGGGTGGAAGCTGCAGCATTCCCTACCAATGATGCAAGATTGGTGGTGGGGTTCTTGAAGAAAAACATCTTCACCCGGTTTGGGGTCCCAAGGGCCATTATTAGTGACGGAGGCACTCACTTCTGAAATCGTGTCTTCGAAAAGCTACTAGCCAAGTATGATGTGCGCCACAAGGTGGAAACCCCCTATTAACCTCAGACGAGTGGGAAGGTCGAGGTATCGAACCGTGAAATCAAGAGTGTGATGACCAAAACAGTAAACGCCACAAGAACTAATTGGGCGAAAAAGCTGGATGACGCACTCTAGGCCTATAGAACTGCAATTAAAACATCAATTGGTATGTCTCCGTACAAATTGGTGTTTGGAAAGGCCTGTCGCCTGCTTGTAGAGCTGGAACATCGAGCTTGGTGGGCACTGAAACAGTTGAACATGGATCTTGATGTTGCGGGTGAAAGTCGAGTCACGGAGCTGCATGAGTTGGAAGAATTCAGGTATCAAGCATTTGAAAGCACAAATCTATATAAAGAGAGGATGAAGAGGTTACACGACAAAAACATTGTGGACCGCACTTTCAATCCCGGAGATAAAGTATTGCTCTATAATTCAAGACTGTGATTATTTCCGGGTAAGCTTAGGTCCCGATGGTCTGGACCATTCAGAGTGGTCGAAGTGTTTCCCTTTGGTGTTGTGGAGATTGCTACTGAAGATGGGTCCAACGCCTTCAAGGTTAATGGACAGAGATTAAAACTGAATGTGGGGATGAATGAGACCAGCGAGTTGTCTGTGGTGCATCTTTTTGAACCTTAGAGGTTGATCGAGCCTTAAATGCGCTCAGTTTGCGTTGTGTCGCGACGTTAAATTAGGCTCTTCATGGGAGGCAACCCATTGACTTGTTGTAGTTGTCGTGCCACGACATTAGTTAAGGCGCTGGTTGGGAGGCAACCCAATACATATAGTGTTTATAGTGTAAGTACTAACATATGCAGGTGTGCGAGAAAATGGGTGAACACAAGACCCCAAGAAAGAAGAAATAAAAGAATAATTTTTGCTGACGCCTGGACTAGCGCCCCCGCGCTAAGCTNGGTACCATGCCTCCACGCAAGCATCAAGCCACAGGCTCCTCCTCGAGCCGACCGGCAGGAGCCTCCACCGGAGGAAGGCCCCGAAAATCAGTTGACTCGAGGCTTTTCAATATCCACAAGTTTGTCTCAGCAAAGGCTCAAGATAGATTCGCTAAAAAAGAAAATTAGTCAGTTGTACCTGAGCAGGCCATGGATTCTGACTCCATTAGGATGAACTGTCCTAGAATGTATGAGGTGTTAATGTAGCGTCGCCTGGATGTTTTCTTTGAGGAGCCCGATGAGGCCAATGCCATGATTGTCCGTGAATTTTATGCCGACGCTCTGGAGCACAAAACTTATGTGGTAACAGTGCGGAGGAGGCAGGCCAATGCCTCAGTGGAGAACATTCGGACAATGTACAGGCTACCTCCACTACCGGATGGGTATATGGATGCCTACCAGGCCAATGGAAAAAATTGGTCTACCTGGGATAGGTTCACCCCGACCATCTTTCGACCGAGTGTCACGTTGAAATGGTACAAATATGGGAACAAATTCCACTCCTTGGCCCTAAAGTTTGAGGCCAAATGTTGGTTATACCTAATCAATAGCAGACTCTTGCCATCCAAAAACACCTCATAGTTGAACATTCCTCGAGGGTGTTTGATTTGGTGCTTCATGACAAATGCACCATTCGATGTGGCCCAGGTCATTCACGAGGAGATGTATATCCGCAGCAAGGTCCAAAGGTATGGGTTCTTCTACCCATCTCTCGTTACTCGATTGTGCGTTGCAGCTAGGGTGCCAGGAGACTTTGTTGTAGATGGCTGGGTGCCAACAGTGCATCCCTTCAAAGCTGAAAGAGTTACTACGGGCAAGAAAGCAGTGGTGGCGGATGAGGAATTGGAAGGGCATGACTCTGAGGAAGATGAGGCCGAGGAGGAGCCTCAACATGGAGAGAAGGAAACTGAGCACATGGAGGTGGAGCAGCCAGTTTAGGCGCAGGATGCAGATGTAGGTGGCCCATCTAGGGCCAGTCGGGGACAGCGATTGGATCACTTGGATCACGACGTGGCCGGGTTGAGGACCTCAGTGACTGAACTAGGGACCAGAGTTGATGAAATGGCTACCCATCAGAAAAATCAGAAAAGAAGATTATGGGCTGGATACGCGCCCTGGGTTGTGTTTGCAACGTGGACCCAGGAACTGTCTCCGACCAAGATTGAGCTGTCAGGGAAGTCCCCTTACCTTACTCTGTATTTTTATTGGCCATGAGGACATGTCCTCATTATAAGTGTGGGGTGGGGGAAGGATTCCATGTTTGTTGTATGTTGTACACTTGTTAATTGTTTACTTTAATTTTCGTTTAACTTGGCAGAATTGTAGTTGATTTTCATGTTTTCTTTTTGTTAGTTTGTTTAAGGTTGTTTTTGTTTTGGTTGTGTTGTACATAGCGTATAATCAATTAAGTCGTCTTGGCCCGACGACGGATCCCTTCGACGGGGTTCTTGAGGGTCTAAGTCGATCAAAACAAAATGTAGTGGACTCTTCCTGATGACGGACTACCTAGGCAGTTTTCTTGAGGGAAGTTAGTCCAAAGAAAACACCAACAAAAAAAAATCTTTTTAGGTAGTGTAGCAACTTCCCCTTGGTTTTTTTTTTTTACCACGGTTCTTTTCCAAGGGTTTAGCTTGAACCGAGTATAGTTAGTTTTCTTTTTATTGTTGTTAAGTTTCCTTTGGGCAAAGAGATGCATCCCTTAGTTTGTTACACCCGAACACCAAAGAACCTAGAGTGTGATGCTTAGGCTAATTGGTTGACTCTTGTAGAATGCCTTAATTTTGCATACTGTAACGGATTTGAATGCTCAATGGAGTGTCTTGATGAACCAATTTGGAGTGAATTACGTGCCATGTGTGTAAGGTATTTTACATTGTACTCTATGTCCACATTCGATACCTAGAACTTGCCCCGTGTGTGTGCAAAGCGAAATAGTAAGTTTGTTCAGTCTTCGAAGTGATATAGGTATTTTTTGTTAAGCCAGACATAAATATGTACCCACTGATTGCAATTCACCACAGTTAACCCTTTTGAGCTTATAAGCATATTTTGTTGGCAACCACATTACAAACCATACCCAATTATTTGAATAGCCTAACTGTTTGAACCTTGTACCTCCTATAAGCACTTGAATTGTAGAGAACATGTAAAAGTCTAAGTTTGGGGTGGTGGTCTGGTTTTTGAGTGGAATCAGCGAAATAAGAAGAATGGTACGAAGCATAAAGAATAAACACCACTGGAAAAAAAATAGGAAGAAAGAAGGACAATGAATAAATACAGTCCTTGATGGGTGGTGAGTTGAAGAAGAAAAAAAATGCGCCTAATGAAATTCTGGGGGTAAACCAAAGAGAGTGGTGGAAATTCTGGCCAAACATAAGAATGGGTTGAAAGCTACAGTAGTTGTATTAAAAGTGCTTAGGGAGGTTAGTCACTATATCTAAAGATATCCTACCCGTCCCTTGGCCTACACTACAACCAAATGAAGACCTAATTGATCTTAGACTGAATGGGCTTGATTAGTAGAGTATTACAATACGGTCAAGCCTATGGTGTATCTTTGTGGCATATGAATGTTCCTTCCGAGAGTGAGTGAATTATTTCTACTTTAAGTTCCTAGTTGTTCTTAATATTACTCTTGTGGAACTACTCTCGATTGTGTGATGTGATGGCATGTGATTCATGCAGAAAGGTTAGTCTTGACCTCTGTGCATAGTACTTTGAGGAAGTAAGAGTATGGCATGGCATGTGAGAGTCGCCACTTGAGGCATAGATGTTACACGGCTAGGTACAATACTCGTAAAATGTTCGTGGTGTGATACCGTAGGGAATTGCTTGATGAAAGAAACCTTGTAGGATATAGTGGATTGCTCGAGGACTAACAATGATTTAAGTGTGGGGTGTTGATAACAAGCTAAATTCACGTAGTTTAGCGTATGTTTATGCTCTAACTTAATGATGCTTCACTGTCTTAAGATTATTAAATGATGATAAATTGGCTCTAATCGTGATTTTTGTGTTTCACAGGAGCTAAATTCACTATTGACGATTTAGGATGGTGATTTGAGCGAAATTGAAGAAGAAAAGCCCCATGGGATAATTTATGAATGAATTGAAGATGAAAACGTTTGGGACAGAATGAAACTTCATTAGCGCGGGCATTAGCGCGCCGGGCATTAGCGCGAGTGTAGCGCGCCCGCGCTAGTTCAATGCTTTGGGGCAGACTAAAACCTCATTAGCACGATTGTAGCGCGCCAGCGCTAGTTCAACAAACCAGGAAGACGGAAACCCCATTAACGCGGGCATTAGCGCTAGTATAGCGCGCCCGCGCTAGTCCAGGCAAGAAAATTATTTCGGAAGGGCAATCTTGGAGGTTTGGGACCAATATACTTAACCTATATAAGGTTCAACTCGTCCAAAGGAGTACATTATCAAGGTTTAGAGTCTAGAACTAGAATAGCAAAGGCAAGAGGCAAGGAAGGCAATTGGGAATCAATCCTTATCTCCTTCCCTTGTGATTTTTACCATTATTCATGAATTCTTTTGTAGTTTTCAATATTATTATGAGTAGCTAACTTCTTTAATCTAAGGTTTTGGTGAAACCCGTTGAGGATGAACTTATTGTGATATTAATATAGTTTTGCTTAGTTGTTAATCTCTATTTGTTTAACTACGTTCTTGTTGTAGTTGATTGAAGGGCCCTCAATTAGCTGTTCCTATTTATTATGTATCTACTTGAGAGAGAGTTCATATTTAGGTAGTTGTTAGAACAACATCACTCCCGGAGTATAGGAGAGATCCATAACCGAGGTTTAAAGGTTGGATTAGAGATAATGATACGTTGGGTGCAATCTAAAGTAAATTGTAATGCAATTTAGCTAGCGTAGCGTCTAGTAGATTATCATAATTACTTGAGAGAGATTTATGATAGCTGGAGTGTTCATGATTGATAGAGATAACTAAGTCAAAACTATAAGAAATATACAAGAAGGGATTCATCAACGGGGGAAACCATAACCTTGGACCTTTGTCACATTTGTTTACACCTCAGTAGTAGTTAATCTTTAGTTTTATTTTTTTCGTTCAGCTGTAGCAATAAAAACGCTGGAAAGTAATATTCATAACTTTTGGGAAAGTTGATTATTGAGAATCTAGTACTCTAACAATAACAATTGATAGGTTAGTTCCCTGTGGGATTCGACTTTGGGAAAAATAGTCGGATTATATTTGCAACGCCCGCTTAGTCTTTTATTAGACATAGTTGAGCGTGATCAAGGACGCTGGTTAGCGTGTCAGTTAGCCACGCTTCGAGGAGCTTTCTTACAGCAGGGGGCGTCTCTTCCCCCACAGATGTGGAGGCTCCCTTACCAAGAGATTTTGTGATGTTGTAGTGAGGGGGCGGTGACCCATCTCGCCTAGGGGAGGCGGTGGGCATCGCGCCTTCGTCTGCCTTTTCACAACTCTCGTTGATGATGCTCATGAGGTTGGTTGGGCGGTCACTTTTTATTCTCGTTCTTTCTTCTCGGTTACCTGCCATGTTGGGATTTGTGCACACAACGAAAGGAGATCTTGTTTTTGCTTGTTTTTTTACGTTAGTGACCCTTGCTAGTTGTAAATCTATAAGAAACTAAAAGCTTTAACTAAGAAATCCCCACAGACGGTGCCTAATTGTTTGACAAAAAATATGACTCTTGGTACAAATAATTAAATTTATGTGATTATGGGTTAAACTTAGTTAACAATAATATTTCTAGATATAGTTTCCGAGAGTGTGATAAATGCCAGATAGATCTGGTCGAATAATGATAACAGTATGAAATAACTATTTCATAAAGCATGAGTAATAATGTAGCATATAATAGCAATGAATAACTTAAGTAAATAGGAGGAATGATTCACCCAATAAAGGATGAACTAGATGGTTGTTTCTCCTAACAATGATGAGTGATAGACAAATCCTTGAATATTCGAATTATTCTCGGATCTGATGGAAAAGTATGACATAATATCAACAAGAATCTTAGTGAAAAGGTGATGTTTGTATCTTAGTAAGAGAGAGAATCTTTTTGTCAAGGTGTGTTCTTACAAATGAATATCACATGCCTCGTATCATTGTCCCTTTCTATTTATATGAGACATATTTCTAGTAAACCCTAATAGAACAAGTGCAGAAAATATCCACTAGAATATTCTCTTAATATCCTATTTCGAAAACTAGCCGTTACAGCTTCATCAACGGTGCTCGACCTCGATCATTATTGACATCTCGACCACGACTCTCGTTGACTCTTCGGCTATGAGTCTTGTTGCTTCCTGGTCCACCTCGAGTAACGACAACTCGAGAATTCTTTCTTTAGTGTTATCTTATCTTAAATATTTTTAGGGCAGATTTTGACCCATACTTTTACGGCTTACACTTTTATAATATGAATATGAATATGCCAGAATTACATGTCATGAAAACTGTTTCACTTCAGATAAAAAAGCACAATTGGTTTACATTTCAAACAACATTACACACCACCTACAAATTAGATTACTCAATTTTGTGAATGAACATGGTACACTCCCAAACTTTTGAAACATAAAAATAGCACATGAGATGCTAGAGACAACTTATTATTGCCCAAAATTTTGCAATAAACAGAAAAAGATTCTGGAAACATATTACACCATAGAATCCATGGCCAGAATTGTACTGAGATTCATTGGATTCATGTATTCTGATGAACCAGTCATGATTTGCTGCACAATTATCTTATTTGCTCGTTCGGATGGATGAAACGGATCCCAAAACGCGAATAAATCTCTATTCGGGCACAAGTTAGACAATGGTGTACAGAGGCCAAGACCATTGTATGGCCCTTGTCCACAGCATGCTACCTTTGATGTTATAAATCCTGCATATAACAAAATGAATTGTCAATATAATAAGACATGCAAATTTTTTTAAGTACAGATTTTACTAAACTTCTTACCATATGCTTGTGGATTAGTAATGAAATTAAGGTGCATTTGTTGTGTATTTGCAGCAATGAAAATGTTGCTTCCTAATTGACTGTTAAGGTCCTGCAACATTTGTGTAAGTTGTGGATTGAATAGAGCTGCAGCTTGTTGTAATTCGACTGCACATTCGCCGTTTCTACTACGTTGGGCAAGTTCTGCTGGGACGCAACCTAGTGGTCCGGTACCAGTAACAAGCACTCGTCGCGCTCCTAGATTATAAAGCCTCTGCAATGACATTCGAAGAGCGAGTCCAGATATATCAGACACTAGAAGTTCTCTATATTTTCTGCCGGTGTATGGAAAAAATGGAAGGTGTGTGTGTGGGACCTTCAGGTATTTATCTACCTATACTATTGCTGTCTGAATATATCTAATGTCATGTCAATATCATGTACAACTATTTAACACCCAAAAAAAAAGAATTATGAACAGCTAGCAACTTCAGTGACAGCCATTTATCTTGGTGAAAACTTTATTGTGGTAATAACTGTTATGCTAAACGCCCTAATATTTTAGGTATGATATTGATGGCCTCTTTTATTATAGGTGTCATATGTTGGTATAATATTGATGGCCCTAATATTGCAGGGGTCTTGGTACTAAAAATTAATACAGTCAGACCTTTCTATTTAACGGCCATCCTCTATAACAGCAATTTATATAACATTCAAGTTTTTATAGTAACTAATGTTATGTTTATAAGATATGTTCTTTATAACAGCATTTCACTATAGCAACAAAAAATTATGAAACAAACGACGTTGTGATAGAGGGGTTTGACTTAGGGGATACAATTTGCAGGAAGTTGAAGAGGAGAGATTTACCAACAAAATTTTACGGTATTCTGATATCAAAAAAGGGACATAATCTGGCAGAGCATACTGCCGCGATCGCGCAGAATTGGGCACGAGATAATAGTTGTTGACAAAGTCATTGCCTCCTAGAGTCATAAGAACAAGAGCTTGATTTACAAGTTGTTTGGTACTTGCTTCTCCAATTAGTGCACTCACTCTGCTCTGATATTGTCTAAAGTATTCCAATTGCTGTGGAATTCGAACAATATTTATCTGCACATATAGCATATAACCAAAAAACTTAGAATATTTAAACAAGAGAAGTATAGCATGTTAAATAGAAATAAATTGAGTTTGGACTAGTGTTTTTGTATGTACAAATTGGATGCCAGTGTCATTTAGAATTCCAATTCCAGCTGATGCAAAATTGGCACCAACTAAAAGCCTTTGTCCATTAAGCTCTGGACTCAAGTATGGCAATGGTGATTCTGAAGAACCAATTTCCTGACCTGAAAAGGTAAAAAAATCAAAAGTTGATTAACTGTATATCTAAATATTAATATAATGCTGCTCTCATGTTTAGTAGTAAAAGATATATCAAGCTAATTTTGTACCCAATGTTATAATACATAGATCTTAGCTATGTTACTCGAACTCTCTAAAAATGCTGTCGAGTGCATGTTGGATCCTTCAAAAGTAGTGTATTTTAGAGGACCGACAGAGGTGCAACAACATTTTGAAGAGTCCATGCAACATAAAGATGTTAGCCTTCTTCATGTTACACCTCATGTCTTGACTACTATTGTACGTAAAAAAAAAAATGCAAAGTGTTGCATCTTTCCCATATAGAGTTTAACTTTTATGCATTGACAGTATAAAAGAATTTTGACAGTTCTTTCAGGTCCCAATTTGAAGAACACTATAGGTAACCATCCGTACAAACTGCAAAAAATTGCAAAAATAGGATACTTTGAGGACCAATGTTTAAATTATGTCCTTAGCTTAAAAAGTTTTGAAGACATTCTTGCACAACTTACTTAAACGGGGACAAAAGTTAAAAAGATAGCCTTCAATGATCATATTTGTGCAAATTTTCATAAAAGGTGGCCAACTATATCGTAACCTGAAAAATAAGACAGATTGCCTCCTACATTGATAAATATATACTCGGAGTATAAATATTTTTACACTATCAGTATATATAATTAGGTGCTAGTGTAAAGAAAAAAGGAGGGGTTGGACTCAGCTGATAATGTCAGGAATGTTGTAGCCATTGGAGAAACGACCAGTTGCTCTTCGAGTTGGATAATCAATACCATAAGGAGGTGAATCTGCCCTTGCAGTAGTAGCCAAATAGTTATTATTTCCACTGTCAACAAGTGAATCTCCAAACACAAAAAATGCACGAGCCTCAGTTTGTGAAATAGCCACTCCTAAAATCAAGAAAAGGCTGAAAAAAATGGAAAGTGTAGGTGTTAAAGAGCTACTAGTCATGGCCATTTTTGCAAATGTTGTCATGACAAAACACACATACAAATTTCTAACTGTTTATGTCGAGACAGATAAGTATGTTTGAATGCACTTTCTTGTAAGCAATGGATATATATTTATATATAAAAAGATACAAAGAGAGTGAAAAGTAAAGGGTGAATTAATTGGAACAGAGTGGCACACAGTTGGAAAAAGAAAAAAAAAAATTGGACCACTAGAATCAAATAAGAAAGAGCAAAGATTATAGTGGTAGTTTGGGGTATTCAATTTGGACAGGTGAAGACTGTTTGGGTAGGACTAGTAACTTCTCTAGTTATTTCTAATCATAAGACAAAAACTTTTCCTTTGAAAGTTGAAACAATGGTGGAGACACTGTTCACAGGGTGTCATCTGACACCGCCTCGTCGAATATATTCACTAAATATACATGTACTAATAGATTCAGGAGTGTACGCAGAATCTTTCACAAGTGATATCGATATTTATATGTAAAAGCAAAGAATAAATAACATTAATTATCACATTACTCGACAAGAAATAAACTTAGTTCATTGGTCTTGTCGAGTCTTAAGTTAGAAGATGTTGTGAGTTCAATTCTACCTAATCACAAGTCTTAGAGAAAACTTAGGAACTTAACCTGCAGTGGCGAACGACAATATATACCAAGTGGTATCATTTCTTTTTTCATGTTATTCGTACGAAATTCCGATGAAGCAGTGTCGCTAGGAAAAGACCAATAATCGCTTGCACAAAATCTAGCATATGTTGTTGTTTACATGTATATATCTCGAGTAAAAATTATTTACATCCCTCAAGTTTGCTTTAAAGTCAAACTCATCCTCCAACTTTGAACAAATATCATTCTGCTCCTCATTTGTCATTATAAATTATTTTTTTGTGGTGTGGAAGTAGATACTTATATTAAACTAATTAAACGTCATTACATATATATTTTCCTTGTTTATATAGAGAATGGAAAATTATTGCTTTCATACTTTGTATTAATTGCTCGTTTGTTTTTGTTTTTTGAACACATTTAAAGGAAGATAATATATAGTGTAGTGAGAGTATAATTAAAAGATTAAGGTTGAGACTTGTACGTGGTTGGTATGCTTTTTATTAATGTAGAGAGAGGAGTGGTAGTTCAGATAGTTAAGGCCTAGTGGAGATAGACAAAGTCCATGTGATCAGAGTAAATAAAGGCCAACAAATATATCACCAACTTATTTAAGTTATGCATGGAAAATAGCTAGTAAATCAAATAATTCAATTATGTGTTCGTACAATGGTTAAATAAATTGGTCTTGATTATCATTCATAGCCATAGGCAAATTGAGGATTTCAACTTTTTTTATTACATTCTATCGTCAAATACATATTTTACCTGAATGTAGACCCCCACACACCCCTCCAACTTCTTCGCCCCCTCTAACAAAACAAGATCTTTACATTAATAGTCGGTCGAATTCATTGTTACTTTTCTTAACTGACATGAATTATTAACTTACAATATACGATTAACCTAATATTATATATGAATTATACATATATTATATATTTGCCAGCTAGGTAGAGTTTAAGCGGTTTTAGGTAAATTCTTTATGAAAATTAATAAATAAATAAGGCCAAATACATCGGCAGCCCCTTAAAGTTGTCCTCACTTTTCACTTTGACACTCCATCTTAAGTCCGTGCCATTTATACACTCCAACCACACCTCGAATGTGTCATTTATACATAAATTTGATAAGCAGCTAACCACAAGAGATGCGTGTATTTCACGTACCAAAGTAACAAATAAGATGGACACGTGGATTTTATTTTAAATAAAAAAATTAAAAACGTTTGAAAAGAAAAATGAAAATTGTAAAAAGGCCCCCCCGGTCATCTTCCCCAACGAACCCCCCTCTTCTCTTTTTGTCTTCTTCCCCAGCAAACCCTCCTCCCTATTTCGTCTCCTTTAAGAACCCCACCCCACCATC
>ML249727.1:50515-131210 GCA_005239495.1 Nicotiana undulata
CCCCCAACCCCTGATCATCTTCCCCGACGAACCCCCCTTTTTCTGTCTCCTTTAAAACCCCACCCCACCATCGTCATCTTCCCCAAATGACCCCTCCCTGCCGGAAAAGTTAATTGCTGGCCATTTCTTTGCAAAGATGTCTTCTTCTCCAATTTTTTCGTTTTTTCTCCTCTTTCTTCACGCAGTAGCTTTCGCCTAAGTTTGTTTGACAGATCCAAATATGATTTCTTCTTCTTTAGATTCACAAAACTTCGTCGGAAAAAATAACGTTTCGCTGGAATGTTTTGAGATGTAAATCTGAGTTTTCCCCACTTCCATCCCTCATTTATTTGCATTATAAATCACGAATTTCTTACAGACTGAATCAGGAGCTCTAATTTTTTACAATTAAAAGGATGCAGGGAGTTGGGGAATGGGATTTTGAGGAGAAGTCTTGGAAAGGTGAGTGAATATGGAGTTTTTGGTGATTATAAACATAGCTGCCATGTTTCTTGAAGTATATCAATTGGCCGAGTTTCGAAGAGAGATTGTGTATTGCCGTTTTTGTTCTAATTAGAGTGGCAGCGGTTTCATAGTTGGAAGGTGCAAAAGAATAGGATGAAAAAGAAAAGAAAAAAAGTTATAAAAAGACAAATTGATTTGTCACGCTCTGAAAAGTGGTGTAATACATGCTCCATGCCATATCATCGTTTTGTGTCTAAATGACACATTCGAGGTGTGGTTGGAGTGTTCAAATGACACGGACTTAAGACGGAGTGTCAAAGTGAAAAGTGAGGACAACTTTAAGGGGATGTCGATGTATTTGGCCAATAAATAAAGAAAAGAGATGTCTATGTTATAAGGGCCAATTTCCGTAATTTGCTTATATTGAGAACCAATTATGTTAATATGAACTTTCAGAGAAATACTTTCGAGGGATATTTAGCCTTAACTATTGGCAAAATTTTGACTTTGGTCCTTTTAATTTTTCATTAAGTGTATTTAACCGTATTTTTACCCTTTATATATGAATAATATGTTATATTTAGATTATTTTTTGAGTTACATTACCCTAAAAAATGGAGTTACAACAGATATTTATCATAGCACATTTGTAATTGAATGGTTTAAAAGATTATATTTGTAAATATTCACAAACACAAAGATCAAATGTGCATATTTCAATTAATTTATGGTTAAGTATATCATCGAGACCAAATCAAAATTTATAAAGATTGGTTAAGTATATCAATTAAAATAGCTCCCTTCTTTTTATAGTTTATTTGATCTTTATAGTTAATTATTAGAATGTCTAACTGCTTCTCAGTATCAGGGGCAGACGCACCTTGACTCAAGTTATGTAATCCGACGTCGATTGATTTGGAAATTTTACTAAATTGAATATTAACTGATATGCAAAGATGATTGCTACAAATAAAATAAAGTGACTCTGCTTAACGGAACGTTGTCCTAGCTCGCTTGGTCGAGCGTTATAACCTTGTTAGGAAGGTCTGGAGTTTGATTCCCAGTTGTGTTGTGTTTTGTTATTATATTTAGAATTTTTTAATCCATATAGTATATGCTAAAGGATAAAAGAGCAAACAAAACCAGTAGATCATGATGTGCTTACAACATTTGAGCCACATAAATAATTTTAAAGTGAAAAGTAATTATTTTAGTCATTAGGTGCAGTTTGCGATTCTGAGAATTGGGCATGCTATTTGCAGAATCAAATACATGACATATTTTTGAGTGATTGTTAGGTGCATTATATAAAAATGTATTTGGTGTTAATTCTAGCGAAACTATTATAATACATTTAAAAAAATGAAAGCTTGCCGAGCAGAGTTGCAGTAATATACTTGAATTGTGTTTGATTCATATATTATAGTTTATGTTTTTAATTTTTTACTATGATGTCATTATAATGATTTGTTCATTTGATCATGTCTTTAACTGTCGACATTGCTTATAATTTTTTTTACGTACGCCCCTGCGCAGTACGAACTCGATAGATATCTATTCTCGTTACAAACAGCTTTGGTCCATTGAAATCAATTGACCGTGATATAAATTGTTCGATACGAGAGTTCATCGGAAACAATTCTTTACCTTATACGAGATAGGAATAAGATCTACGAATACCCCGTGCCCCTTAGGTCCCACTTTTTGGATCACAAAGTATATTATTGTTGTTTTACAAGTTGTTCGATACAATTTGTTAAATTAAAAATTAAAATTGTAAGTAATCCTTCAACTAGAATCAAAATTATAAAGCAAAAATTAAATAATAAAAAATAAGAGGGAGGCGGCGTTTTTTTGAAACCCATATTTTCAGGCAATTAATTAATTCCAACTAAAACATATTCACAGTACAAATTAGTTTAGGCTGTCTAAGGAAATAGACGTGATTGTTTTAAATTATCTCTTTCTTCATTTTTTGAGCAAGCCACAATATCTCTCCAACCACCCCAACCTATTTTCCAAGCAAAAGACAATTTTTTTTTTCTGTCACAACTCTCCACATTAATGCAGACAGAACCCCTAAATAATGTAAACAACAAACTTTTTACTGGGTACATAAATTGGGTTGGTTCCGTATTTATAAAAAATCAAATCAAACTAACTATATCGGTTTGGATTGGTTTAGTTTATCGAATTTTTTGGGATTTTGTTGTTACATGAATATTATTTCAATCTTACTTTAATAATGTTATATATAAAATTTTAATAAGTGAATATATATTTAGTAAGAACTGAAAAAATGACAAACATCTGATCTAATAAATATTCTTATGAGAGAATTTTTTAGTAAGACATTATAATTATTTCTTAATCGTCTAACAATAATTTTTCGTTGATGTACACTTTCAAGGCTAACTCAATTTAATAATGAAACATAAAAATAATTACTATGATACCTAAATAACGATAATTTTAAATTATCAAAATGCCATTTCAAATTCGAACAAAAAATATAAGAATTTAATAGATCTTGACATACGAATATGGAAGAACAAAAAGATTGACGTATTTTAGTGACACTTGATAAGAAAATGATGATACAACCCATTATTTAAAGTAAATAAAAATAGATACACTTTATAGTTCTATTAAATATTACACTCCGTTGTATCCCAAATATTTCTAGACATCTTTTAAAGAAAATTCTATATAAAGTCTTAAAAGTATATGTAAAACTTATTTATTATTTGTCGATTTGTTCAAAAAATTTTACTCAATATCAATCAAACCTAATCGAATTTTTCAATCGATTTGGCTTCGGTTTGATACGGTTTGTCAGTTCGGTTTGAACCCCCTGTATTTTATCCAGCATATCATGTGGAAGGATTTCTTTCGGTATTTGGGCTTCAACTCCAAGTTCCCTCTTTTTTTTTTCTTTTTGTCACGAGCAAAATGAAAGGTTATTCCATGGGTCTGTCTTTTGCTCCCAAAGATGCTGGTTCTAGTTCAGTTGGTGAAAGAGTTTGTGAATATACCTCGGGATAAATTTTTATCTACTATTCATCCTCAAAATTTAGTCTAGTTCAACCATAGAAATTTTGATAATTATTTTCGACAAACCTCAAGCACGGCGAGTCATCGTAGAGTGTATCATCTTCACAAGCAAAGCAAGTTGGTTTTGTTTTAATTTAAGAAAGCTTTTTTTTTTGGGGGGGGGGGGNTCAACTACCGGTAGTCAATACACATCCTCATTGAGCCATCTTTCTTCTTCACGAACAATACTGGAGCACCCCAAGGAGAAACACTAGGCCTAATGAAGCCTTTATCCAACAAATCTTGTAATTGTTCCTTTGATTCCTTCAACTCTGGTGCAACCATACGATACGGGGGTGGAGGGGGTTGGGGGCACATCTCCCCTAATTCAATTGTCACGTAATTCGGAGAGTGCATCATCTTCACAAGTAAAGGAAGGATCAAACAAATTGTACATTATAAAATAACTCAGCTGGACCCCCCCACCCCGCGGGAAGCAAAACAAGTGGGTCATGCTTCAAACATATTTTGTAGAAATTATATTGTGGCGATCTAAGAAGAATCGGACATAGCTATACAGTACAACCTAGCTACATCACCAGAAATTGTCACAGATTCTAATGAAGTATTAAATATTCTTTAATTCAAGTGATAAAAGAAAAAGTAATTTTGATATTGTCATTGACCGATTGCATGTTATTCCTAGTTAGGCTAGAAATAGCAAATCTCATACTTTCCAAAAAAGCAAATCAAGTTGCGGACAAATAGAGAAAAGAAGAAAAATCTTGTTGGAAATTCCATTATATATGGAGTAATATTTATATTCGTTGTGTGTATCTATATGTATTCCTATAAATGAAGCTATTTAATTAGTTTTCTCTTTTTCTTGTATGATCTATTCGCCACTTGACAAGAAAAAGAAGAGAGAATTAATCATTCTAATATGAATATGTATATAAACCGTACAAAATATTTTTCTTAAACGATTATGTTTTACGTTATTGAGAAAATAGTTACAGTCTTTGACGGAAAAAACAACACTTTTATTACTCCCTTCGTTCTCATTTTGTTGTCTCGTTTCGCTACTCGAGATCAGTCATAACTTTAATCAATATCTTAATATACATCTTTTCATCGTATTAATATGAGAAGAATGATAAATTATAGTAGTACTTTTAAATTTTAATTTTAGAATATTAAAAACCTAATTTGATTTAGCTTCAAATATTAGTCCAAGTGGCTATCACTACTAGAAATTCGACAAAACCCGACTGCGGTCTACCGACCGATTTTGGTCAGTTTTTCAAAATAATTATCTTTTAATTTCTTATACGAAACCGACCAACTTTGGTCGGTTTTCTTTGACGCAAAAATGCGGGAAATTATTTTTGAATTCCGCGAAATTTATTTTTCAAAAAATCGACCAACTTTGATCGATTTTTCATATAAAATAAATTTAAATTAATATTTTAAAAATCAACTAAAATTGTTCAGTTAATTCGGCCGGTCAGTTTAAAAAATCGACCGAGTTCGGTCGGTAACTTTATTTTTTAATAAAACCGACTGACATTGGTCGGCTATTTTCGTGCGAAAATACAATTAAAGAGTATAAATAAAATAAAAGACAATCTTAAAACAAAATACACCAGTGGTCTAGTGGTAGAACAGTATCCTGCCACAGTATAAACCCCCCTGGTTTCCAAGTTAGTCTTCAAGCCAGAAAGTCTGCATTTCCTCTTAGTGTGAGAAAGCCAGGTCGAGATCTAGTTCTATTTATCAATCAAAGAGTTAGAAAGCTAGCTTTAAGCAGGCCAGTCTAAGTTTGACTTTGTCGCTGGGAGTTCGATTTTTTTCTGGCAACTATCTTTTTTTTAATTTAATTGACCGACCAGAATCGGTCGAAAAATACCGACCAAAGTTGGTCGGCTAGCTCTACCGACGTTAAGATTATCGACCGCCACGAATTGGTCGATTTTCGATCGATTATTGCCAATTACCGACCAACATCGGTCCCAAGTGGTGGACGGTTACTTCATCAACCGACTCAACAGTTTCCTTGTTGCTCTTGAACCATCCTTGCTCAGCCCATTTTGAATAGTTACGACCGCCAGCCCTTTGGACACATTTGGCAAAGTCATCCTTACTCGGTTGAACCGAGCGAAGAAGTCCCTCAACCCCTTTCTCCCAGAGATTGTTTAGTAGCAAATATGTCGTTCACTCTCGCCTGGGCCTTCTTGGCTCCGGTGTAGGCCGTTACGAACTTGTTGGCCATTTCTTCAAAGGTTTCTATGGAGCGTGTTGGTAGGTGCGAATACCGGGTTAATGCCCCTCATATGATGATTTCACCGAAATTCTTCAGCAAGATGGAAGACACCTATTCTTTGGCGAGGTCATTTCCTTTTACGGTGGTGACGCAATGAGTCACATGATCTTCAAGGTCAGTTGTGCCGTCATATTTCTTGAGGTAGGGCAGCATTTTAAAGGTTTTTGGTATGGCATGATGTGCTGCATCGTCACTGTAAGGTTGCTCGACGAACCAGTCTCCATCCCTCTTCGGCAACAGCTTAGGAGCGTCTGGTATCTTGTCGACACTTTCTTGGTGTTCTTTCATTTGATCTCGGAGCGCCATGTTTTCGTTCTCCATTTCTTCCATCTTTTTCAGAATGTCTGCAAGGGCGTTTTCACCTGCACTATTAATGACATTGTGAGTAATACCTGTTGTTGGAGGAGAGGGCCGGTTGCACTACTTGTCCGCTCGTGGTATCGTGCGAATCCTTGGGTTTTCTGCAATCGTGTCCCGAGTGGGCTTGTTGAGGACGCTGGTTAGCGTGTCAGTTAGCCACGCTTCGAGGAGCTTTTTTACAGCAGGGGGCGTCTCTTACCCCACATGCGTGGAGGCTCCCTTACCAAGAGATTTTGTGATGTTGTAGTGAGGGGGCGGTGACCCATCTCGCCTAGGGGAGGCGGTGGGCATTGCGCCTTCGTCTATCGTTTCACAACTCTCGTTGATGACGCTCATGAGGTTGGTTGGGTGGTCACTTATTATTCTCGTTCTTTCTTCTCGGTTACCTGTCATGTTGGGATTTGTGCATACAAAGAAAGGAGATCGTGTTTTTGCTTCTTTTTTTTTTTTTTTACGTTGGTGACCATTGCTAGTTGTAAATCTATAAGAAACTAAAATCTTTAACTAAGAAATGATAAATTATAGTAGTACTTTACGAGCTAAATTTTAATTGTAGAGTATTAAGAACCTAATTTGATTTAGCTTCAAACATTAGTCCAAGTGACTATCATTACTAGAAATTCGACAAAAATCGACTGCGGTTGACCTACCGATTTTGGTCGGTTTTCAAAAAAATTATCTTTTAATTTTTTTTTACAAAACCGACCAACTTTGGTCGGGTTTTTTTTTTGGCGCAAAAATGCGGGAAACTATTTTTGAATCCCGCGAAAATTATTTTTCAAGAAACCAACCAACTTTGGTCGGTTTTTCATATAAAATAAATTTAAATTAATATTTTAAAAATCGACCGAAATTGCTCGGTTAATTCGTCCGGTCAATTTAAAAAATCCAGTGGTCTAGTGGTAGAACAATATCCTGCCACAGTATAGACCTCGCTTCGATTTTTTTTCAGCAATTTTTTTTTTTGAATTTAATTGACCGATCGAAATCAATCGGAAAATACCGAGCAAAGTTGGTCGGTTAGCTCTACCGACGTTACGATTACCGACCGCTACGAATTGGTCGATTTTCGGTTGGTTTTCTCCGTTGTTTTAGTAGTGTACCGAGAAGCGAAACATGACAAGTAGATGGGAATGGAAGGAGTATTAAAGATAGCCTCGGCCAGAAACCTACATGGAAACCAACCTTTAATATATACATCCCCAAGAAATAATTACTCACAAACTTTGTTGGTGTAAGTCATTATTCTCCTAATTATATATATTTATAAAGAATACGGGTTGATATCAACTAATATGGGTTAAATTTAATCATGCTAGTACATTTACTTTTGGTTCAATGTTCGCTAGAAGTTGTTTCGTTTTGTTAAGAAATTACTAAATTTAAATCATAATATTCGACTAATATAAGATAAATGAAGTGACTCGGACAATTAGCAATTCATGTAACTACACCAACTTGCTTGAGATAGAGCTAAAGTGACCAAGTGTATTCTACGAAGATCTTCCAAACAAGTTTACTGAAGCACACTTATTATCTCAACTGTTGCATAATAGTATAATTTCAAAGTTTGTTCCAAGACAGGCATAATGTTTTGCAAATCCTTGTATGAATAACAACAAACCAAAGGTCTTGGGTTCGAGACTAAGGAATGAAAATATTCATCCTCCCTTAACAGCTTGTTTGGATAGTTGTTGCGTATCATTTCGTAATGCATCATATTGCATTGTACTATTTGATGAATACAATATTTGAATAAATTGTAACGTTTGTCGTCGTTTCACGATATCACGCAATAACAATATGAATAACAAACTAGCAATATTACTAAGAAAATATGGATACGGAGTAGAACTATTATATAAAAAAGTAGGGGATAAGACAAAATATAATTATTTAATAATAAGGAAGGGCAAGATGAGAGAAAAAAGCAAGGTAATCTCACCATCACACCAAATCCGTCATTCCGTAAGGTAGCACTTTTCGTCGTTACGCAATGACATATTTAACGATTCAGTAAAATTTAACAATAAAAATAAACATTGTAGTTAAAGTAACAATTATACAATACAATAGGTAACAACCCTCCAAACAAGTTGTAACTAGGCTCTACGCGGCGTGAATCTATATTAGCCGGGCCAATAGATTCTGGATACCAGATGGTTAAGAAATGTAAAAAAGGTTCTTGTTCGGATAACAGAACAGACAACTTGCAATCGGTTAGCTGTAACTGCTTCATTTGCTAACCTGCAAAATACAGCTCTACCACAATAATTTGATAAGGGAAAACCCCAAGAGGATAAAACTATCCTGAAGTGAAAGATCTCCACCAAAGTACCTGATATTATACAACTTCGCTAACTCAATGATGACAAAGCTACTTGTTCATGTTTTCAACGTTCAAATGAGCCATGTTTGGCTGTATAAAAGGAAAAGGCTTTGAATGAAATAACTAATGAAAATGATAAATGATGTTGGTCTCAAACACAGCTCTCTATTTCAGCTGAGAAAAGAGAGAGAAGCTTAAAAATACAGAACCTTTTGTACTGATGTACCCGACAATAACTTTTTCCTGCCACAAGGTTCTCTGGTTTGATGTATGACCAGCTTATCATTTTATTGTTCTGTTTCAAAGGTCCCTCTTTACTCTCGACTCAAAAGCTGCGGCAAGGAAAGAAAGTAGACAACAAATTAGGTGAGCAGCTTCTTACGAAACCATTGTTGGAAATAAATGAGAAATAACCAAATTCCACTGAGTTTCTTCATTAGGAGTTTCATTACATGATAGGCGTGGGTTCGATTCTCATTATCCCATTTACCTTTCCCTTCCACCCTATGTAATAACACTAAAATCAAAAGAAGATCGGCTATAAATATATAACTTGCCCAAGAAACAGATCATAACAAAGATTATGGCTACTATTTAAGAAGTCTGTCCACTTAGTTTAGTTTGTTCAATTGCTAAGGATCTTTGCTTACACGTTTATCAATTCATAAAATCCAACAAGTAATTTCTATCCATTTATTTTCTTCATAAAAAACTAACGAAATCCAGCATCGAGGAGAAAGCACGCTGAATGGTAAAGAAAACAGAGAGTCAACCACAAGGCATAGGCACTGTCAACAATCAACCGGATGCTTTACTTTGGCTACGGGAACTACTCTTAGGATAAACTATGCATAAGCTTCATAGTATTACATGCCTTGACCAGCAGTATCCTTGTTATCTTCAGTCACACGGACTTCTCAAGATACCAAAATATACTATATGCTAAAAGTTCATGTCTGTTACCAACAGAAACCATATAAATACAAATGCAAGAATATCTGAGTTTGAATGCTTACAAATTTTAAGAAATCTATGAAAGGCCATCCCAAGAAAATTCAAAAGAGCTTTATTTTAAGCAGTTAAAAGTGTTAAAGTAATTAACACAGAGGGGAAATACTTTGCTTTTTGATGTCAAGTCCCATTTCTTGCATTTCTTTTTCCTTTATATCGATTAAAAACTGGAAAGATTGAGGTTTCTTCTACATTCTATTTGCGACTCAGGTGGACTTTGCTTCTTCTGATGTCTTAGTTCAGGCCAACATTCTTCCTAAGGAAGAGTAAGTAAGTTGAAAATGATCCCTTTATTTAACAGAACGAGAAGTAACAGCTATATATCATAATGCTGCAGAAGTTCATCTACTTTGAACCATCAACGAAGCACTACTGATAATACTAGTTGAGACAGGGATCCTACATCAGACCACAGTATAGATAAATTTATCAGCAATACCAGGTCAATGTCATGTTCTAACATTACAACAAAACTTAGATGACAGTTTTCTCAATTTTGAAATCTGAGCCAGCAATCATACCTCGTAGTCTGTTATAAAATTTTGCTCTTATTAAAAAAAAGAAAAAAAAAAGAGCATCAGAATGTTTTAGCTGAAGACTTAAAAGCTGAGAAATACTAAGGTAAGAAGACACGGTAGTATGTTCCACATTCTTACTCCTCTGACCTAATTCATGAAAGTTCTAGAGGTTATTAGGCACAAGGTTGATTTTCTCTTTTCCTTTACTACGTTGCATAACTGCTGGAGCCGTCAGTCTGTCATCAATTCTTTTGCGCTCCTTTTTGTTCTGGGAATTTCAAGCCATCAAGGAAAGTACTTAGATGAGAGATGAGAATCAATGTTATACATAAGGCAGAAAAGGCAGATTGGCTAAGGAGTAAGGACTGGATTTTAAGAAGAGGGAGAAGCTGAGGTAAGACGTGTGGATTATGGTGGCAGGGAAATGGCTCATCACGTATATTTTGTTACTATCTGTACATGTATATGGAACCATAAAACCTTCTTTTGCTACTACCTCAATCAGAAGAACTGTTATGAACCTTTGGTCAGCTGACAAAATTCCTTAAAGAATCGACCTAAAAGCTAGTAAAATACCTCAAGGGGATGTTGATAAATCATAACTTACAATCAGAATGTTATCATATAATATGTTATAAATAGCAAGATAGCATAACAAATAATGACTCTTGGAGTTAATTACACAATACCTTAAATAGTGAATAATTTTTCTTAAGACACACAACTACGAAAGAAAGATAGAGCAACTACAGTAACACAGTGGTTATGCATCAAAAAAGGAGTATGAAAGATGATTTTCTTCAGCAGACTAAGTTATGGCGTCACATGATGCTTTAATGACAATCTGTATTCTTAAAAAATTGGATAAGCTAATGCTTGATTACATAGAAGTTTCAACTATTCCGATGAGGGAAGGAAATAAGAGAACTTAATGTCATTTTTCTTACTTAAAATTCTAAACCTTCAGATATCTATCCACATCAAAAGCACAGCAGACATTCAGTTAGAATATACAAATCCTACAATCTAAAACCTGTGCGAAAGCGAAATTTCAGTGCCTGGAAACAGAGATGCATCATCAAGTTCTGATAGACACGCAATACGGTATACTATGTGACAATGGATGTGAGCCATTAAGGCGTTGAGTTCCAGGCATATGAAGATTAGAAGATCCATATTTGATGTTTAGCTGTAAAGTGGAGGTAGGAAGTGAAATCTGTTTATTATATCTGCAGCAAATGCAAAACTTGAACTTGCAAAATCACAAGCAAAGTGCGCGAGCACAAGCAGATAGACGGACACAAACACACAGAAACATACACACAAAGTTATGTGCATGTGTGCACCCATATGTCTACAATATTCCGGAATACAAAAGTCAAGTAAAATAAACATGGAGAGTCCCAAGTCCTTTGCAATTTAAAAGATAATTATGAATATCTTTCACTGAGCAAGAAAAAAATATATGTCTCTTTCTTTCATCTTAAAGTTGAGGTAAATTGAACCCCTGATCAGAGAACTTGGTCATGAATTAAATTAGGTTCACCTTAAGTTGGTTTTAGAATTATAATCCATAACAATATCTTGGAGAAAACTACAGGTACTTACATGAGTAGCACTTTTGTCACCTATTGTGAAGACATTCTCATGAATTTAGACCCTTCTGTTTGCCTCTGAGATTAACCTCAACCTCCACTGGATTATAGCATAGAAAACCTCAGTATGTACAATTGGCAGCAAGTTATTTGAAAAAGGTAATCCATCTCCTCAACGTTAGGAAATCCTTCTTAGGATGGAATCTAGAGTGGAATCACCAGTTCATCTCTCCTTTTTATAAGAATGAAGCTGAAGCCAACAATCAATTGCTGCATCAATCATGTCCTGAATAAAGTACAATGCAAAATGATTGCTCGGAAGTCCAAAGCGGAGAAATTCATCGTCAGAGACTTAACTTTGCATCAAAAAGTTTCAGTAAATCAAAAGTACCTGAATGAGAATCTAGCTTCCACCATGCACAACCATCTTCCTTAGAGATGGAAGCATCAGCCTTGTTATCATCTTCCCCTGGAAACAATCCATCAGAATCATCGCTCTCAACTTCGGAGTAATACTGCTTTTTCTCCACCTCTGGATCATACGTCCACTCCAATCTTTTCAGAACATCTCGGTCCTTCCACCGGCCAACAACAGAGACAGCTTCTTTCTTGGCCTTCCCCATCATGATCTCCTGCCACGAGAAAGAAGCATCTGCTGTCCTCTTAAGAGCACCGTCATTGCAATCACCAACAACTACTGTTTTCAAACACCTCAACCTCGCCTCCTTCAAGACTTCCACGAAATCCGAATCATCAGACACAAGAACCACACACTCCACCATCCTCTTATCCATCACATCAACCAAATGATTCCTCAATGCAACATCAGCAGCTTGTGGCTTATCTGAAACAGTCCTAACCCAAAAACCAGCTCGTTTTAATTCATCCGCCAAACCATACCCAACTTTCGGAGTCAAAACATCCCTAACAGCATTCTTATACTTATCCATCTTCATTGCATACTTAGCCACCAACTTCACCCTCATTTTTCCCCTAGCAGACTCTATCTGATTCAACCTTTTCGTATGCTCGCGCTCGTGAATTTGCTTAAAATGATTCACAAGCTTCTCATTAGTATAAAATCTCCTACCACACACTCTACAAAAATAAGGCTCCTCTACCTTTACAACCCCACTTTTTTCCAAAGAATTCAATGTTTTCCTCTCTTTCCTTTGCTGCCTAACTAAAGGAGGAACATAACTAAACGCGTGTCGATTAGCATAAGCAACTGTATATCTCACAACCCCAAATTCCCCAGCAGCCTTTTTAAGCTTTGTGGCAGCATCAAATGGTGGGAATGACTTGGGTGGTTTGTTATCCAAATCCCAGAAAATCCCAACATTGGTTCTAACTGATGAGTCTAAAGAACCAAAACCCAAATGGGATTTGGACTCAAAGTGACAAAATCTTTTATAGGAGCGAATAGCATGGATAAAGGTGCTAGCTTTGACACGTTTCAGCATCTTCCGAGAAAAAAGAATCAAACAATCTTTACGAAGATATAAATTTGAAGAAAAGGAAGGGAAAGGGGAGAAAATTAGTATTGTCAAAGCCAATTAAGCGCTAGTAAATGCAAGTGAGTGAGAAAGTATATAGAGAGTTATACCCAGCAACCTACGAAGAATCGGCTGTTGTTGTTGTTGTTACAGAGACACGGAAACAAGAATCAAGTATCCATTGGGCTCTTCCAAGTATCCTCCCTATTAGTTAAAGTCCAAAATTTTCTTGCATTCTTTTAATTTATCACGTTCACTACAGCTTTACCAATCTTCGCTCTCCTATCTTTTTCTGGAAACAAATTATTCACCAAAGGGAAAAACAAATTGTAGTAAAAATCAACAATACAAGCTCTCAGCACTTCTTTTCCGGCCAAAACTTTTTTCATTCTATCACTTCCATTCTTATTTTATACAAAATTTCTCCTATACAAAATATATATATATAAATAGACCGTAACTACACAAAAAATACACAAAATATACTGTCACTATTTAATTTATATACAATAGACTGTTACTATACAAAATATATATAAAATATACGGTCACTATACAAAAAATATACAAAATAGACTGTCACTATATAACATATATACAAAATAGACTGTTACTATACAAAAATTTACAAAATGCATTGTCACTATACAAAAATATATAAAATAAGTTGTCGGGCTATTAGAAGTAATATGTTTGGGTAGGAGGGACATTTCGTATATGAGATAAAACATGGGCTATTAAAATTTTGAGGGGCTATAGAGGGTCATTTTCTCGTGCTAATTCAATCGGCTGGGCCAGATACGACTTGCAAAAAGTGTAAATACAACCAAGGCGAATACACATAAAAATGGATTGCTTTTGTGAGAGTAGAACTCAAAGTCTTTCTAACTAAGTGAACGCTCTAACCAACTAAGCTACGAAAACTTGTTGCACTCTTATTTCGATTCAAAATAATTATTCTCTTGTTTTAGAGATTTACTATGAAATTCACATATAAGCGTAATTTTCCTTTGCATAAAGTTTCGCTGTATGTCCTTCTTAAGAACTGGTATTTAACTTTTAACCATGTTAAGAAAAATTGTGCAAAGACAGATTTCCGCCAAAACATCTCTGTTTTCTTCTCCCTCCTTTTATTATTTCTTCCATTATTCCTCCTCCTTGAAGATCCAATGCTTAATTCTAATAGAAATTTGGGCCAAGTGCATAAATAGTCATTTTCAGGGATACTATTTAGAGATTAGTCAGTGCTTATTTTATCTTATAATTTTAAACTAAAAATTTTAACTTTATGACACTTTTAACTTGAAAAATTAAACTTAAAAACAGAAATTTGGAATGCACTGACTAATTTCTAAATATCATCCCTTTAGAGTAGCTACCTGGTGTAAATTATACTAGAAATTTGAGTGAGTAATGCCCATTACCTTATAATTTTTATACATACTAATGTGAATTGGTTTAGTTGAAGAAAATTGAACAACACTATTTATTGGATTTTGCTGAGCTTGAAATAAATTGTGTTGAAGAATAAAATGTGGGTTTATTGATTTTTGATAGTATGGGTGATTCGCATGTTTTGTCCATCAATTTGGAATTAAGGCCATTTGTCAGGTCAGGATTTTGCTGCCTAATATTGGCTGCACAGTTATTTTTGTAGAACTCCTTTAAACAACAACAACAACAATCTTATAAATGAAATACGAATATATTCCAACCCAATGAAGATGGATGTTGAAATTTAAATGATGGCACTAAAAACCCAATTTGTGCAAATCTACCTATGACTTGAAGCCTAATAATGGATTTGGGCTTGTAAAGATACAAAGTAGCCTGACGTGAAATTCATAGGGCCAAGTCCAAAACCTAGTATTTTTATGCAAAATTGGCATTCTACAAAGATAGCCTCAAAAAATGAGCATTATATAGTCAAATTCTAAAAAAATTATTCTCTTATATATTCTCTTTAAAAATATTATTCGTTTATTTTGACTCCCCCCCCCCCTTTCTCTCCTTGTATATCTTATTCTATCTCTTCTCTTTCGCTCTCGTAGTTTAGCAAAAATTCTTGCAAATTATGCAAAAAACATCAGTGGGATGAAAAAGGTAAGGTTGATCTCACATCAGAGAAAATCAGAAGCAAAAATTAAGAGAGAAAAAAATTCATTTCAACTTTATTTTCTTCTCTCTTTTTTTTTTTTTTTGGTTGGATCGAAGAGTGAGAGTGATTGAAATTAGTTGAAAATACCTAAACGAGGCTATATACAAAATTTGAGCAAGATTAGAAGTGATTTATAATGGTTTCAGGTAAAAACTCAGACCTAAAATTCCAACTGCGACATGTGTATATCGTGTACATCAGTATATATCACACAAGGACGTATGTGCATATCACTTTGTATATCGTGTATACAACACACTTTTTTTATGGACGCCTGTATATATCACAGTTTATATCGTATATATAACACAAATTTGTATGGATATACACAGATACACATAAAATATATCTCATATCACTGATGTACATAGAGATATACACGGGATACACATGTAGAGTCGTCTTGAACTTGAGTTTTCAATCTGAAATGTGTTATACAAAGAAGGAAATAAAATTTTAATACACTTTTTTGATATACACATTATTATTATGTTATACACTATGATATATGAATAATATATTTATTAATTGTATATATATTTGGATATACAAATAAAAACTAAAAAAATAATTAAAAAATATTTGGAAGTTTTTTCGGATAATTGAACCTAATTTCTAGGATGATGCTATGAGAGAAGAGAGAGAGTATTTTAAGTATAGGAAAATAATTTTGATGGGGCTTATTTTTAGAATTGTGGTTGAACCATTTATAGAGAGAGAATAACTTTAGACTATCATATGTCAAATCCTAAAACGCTAACTTTTCTATGCCAATTGTTGGATCTAGTTGTCATGCTATGCCAAATTCCCGACTTTTATTCAGGAAGTGTGTTAACGATATGTGTACAAACTTTCAAGACTAGTGTCAAATTCCAGTAGAAACGAAAAAATAATATGTATTTTTTTCTTATATGTTAAAGTCTTAGTGAACAGAGTTAAGGGGTACAATAAGCTGATTATTAAAATAATCAAATTTAGTGAATCATTTAAACATTGATTTTGCGGAGATGTGCTCACATAGGCACACACTTACCCGAGTACATGGAATAAGTACAGAGAAACCATTTAACCATGTTAATATATAATTTTTAATACTAAAGAAGATCCAAGTAGACAGCAATCCAAAACTATTGAGATCAATATGATCACTGCTCACTACTGACCTCATTTTTAACCTGTTTACCTCGAAATACGAATAACAATTAAATTTGTAATGTGGTTATAAGGATATGCGATCTAATTCAATGCTAATTGGTGAATGACTAAGTAAACAAATGGATTATATAGATCATGAATTACATTAGTTGATCGAGTGGGGAGATAGTAAATATTTGGTTTAAACCGAAATCGTACCGAACCAAAATAAGAAATACTGAACCGTACTGAAATATTTTGGTACGGTATTTGGTATACACAATTGATAAACCGAATACCAAAATACCGAACCGAAATTCTTAAATACTGAACCGAAATACCGAATGCCCACCCCTACTATCTCTGCAGGTATCCCGAATCGATACGCAATGTGATCCCATATGAAGTCGATCACTTCTTTTTCCCTAACTTTTTCGAAGGCATGCGTTCAACCCATTTAGAGAAATAGTCAGTCATAAATAATATGAATCTAGCTTTACCTGAGCCGATGGTAGAGGACCGACGATGTCCATTCCCCATTTCATGAATGGCCACGGAGACAGGGCCGAGTGAAGCTGTTCACCGGGTTGGTGAATCATCGGTGCAAAACTTTGACATTTGTCGTATTTTCCAACGAATTCCTTAGTGTCCTTCTCCATGCTATCCCAATTAGTATCCTTCCCTGATGACCTTTCGAACTTGTGACTCTGCGCCAGAATGGTTTCCACAAGTGCCTTCGGGGATTTCTCGCAAAACATAATTCGTATCTCCCAGCCCCAAGTACATGGCCAATGGACCATCGAAAGCCCTTCTGTACAACGTTCCATCCTCGTCCAATGTGAACCGAGCCGCTTTAGTTCGTAAGGTCCTCGATTCCTTGGGTTCCGAGGGTAGCCTCCCCTTTTTCAAGTATTCGGTATACTTGTTCCTCCAGTCCCAGGTTAAGCTTGTAGAATTTATTTCAGCGTGCCCTTCCTCGTTTACGGACCTCGTGAGCTGGACGACAGTCCCCGAGCTAATTTCGTCTTTGTCGACCGACGATCCTCAAGTTGGCAAGTGCATCAGCTTCGGTATTCTGTTCCCGAGGTACGTGTTGTAGAGTCCATTCTTCGAAACGGTGCAAAGTGACCTGCAACTTGTCCCAGTATCTTTGCATCCTATCTTCTTGTACTTCGAAGGTGTCGTTTACCTGGTTAACTACCAGTAGGGAGTCACAATTAGCTTCAATGACTTCTGCTCCCAAGTTCTTAGCTAGTTCGAGACCTGCAATCATAGCCTCATACTTGGCCTCGTTGTTAGTCAGCTTAGCAGTTTTAATCGATTGTCTAATAACATTCCCCGTAGGCGGTTTTAAGATAATACCAATCTTGGACTCTTTCACGTTCGAGGCTCCGTATGTGAAGAGGGTCCATACCCCCCCATGAGGTTCCCGATTTTAGCAGAAGTTCCATTTCCACTTCGGGTACGACGGTTGGCGAAATATTTTCCACGAAGTTTGCTAATATTTGAGACTTGATGGTCATTCGGGGCTGATACTCAATATCGTACCCTCCAAGTTTGATGGCGCATTTTGCCAATCGGCCCGATAGCTAGGGCTTATGCAATATATTTCGAAGGGGGTATGTGGTAATGACACATATAGGATAACATTGAAAATATGGCTTTAGTTTTCTAGATGCGCTTATTAGTGTAAGTGCTAATTTCTCAAGGTGCGGATATCTGGTTTCAGCATCTCCTAAAGTTCGACTTACGTAGTAAATTGGAAACTGCGTACCTTGTTCTTTTCCGACTAGCACTCCACTTACCGCTATCTCGGACACCGCCAAACATAAATATAGCTTCTCATCTGCCTTTGGGGTGTGGAGCAAAGATGGGATCGATAGGTAACCTTTCAACTCCTCCAACGTTTGCTGACATTCTAGAGTCCATGTAAAGTCATTTTTCTTTTTAAGCAAGGAGAAGAACCCATGACTCCGATCCGATGACCTCGAAATAAACTGGCCGAGGGCAGCTATCCGTCCGTTTAGCCTCTGAACGTCTTTCATGTTGTTCACGACGGTGATGTCCTCAATGGCTTTGATTTTGTCGGGGTTTATCTCGATCAACCGATTTGACACCATGAAGCTGAGGAATTTACCCGAGTTGACCCTGAAGGCACACTTTTCGAGGTTGAGCTTCATGTTGTACTTCCTCAAGATTTCGAATGTTTCTTGCAAATGAGTCAAATGGTCATCTACGCATAGAGACTTAACTAACATGTCGTCCTTCGTGCCCCCTTTTTCTCGCGAAATCGGGTTTCGACATTTGACAACTCCTTTTGAGAAGGGAAAGGAATTGGTTATTGGGAGAGTCGCCACCTAACGGATTAAGGTGCGTTAGGGAACCTATTGCAAATAACTCAAACTATACTAGTTTGCATCACCAGAGATCGGGTAAGGGCTCAAATTACCTCGAGGGGAAGGTGTTAAGCACCCCTCGAGGTCCAAAATGGTGGATCCGACCGAACTTAACTTATGTGAATTAGTCTAACAAAGAAAGAGAAGGAATTATAGAATAGGGATAGGGGGTCCTAAGTTTTTTAGCCGATAGGATCACCCCAAGACGGGGGTGTTACTCATATTATCCAGCGGGCACAAACTATCATCTCCTGCTACCCGATTAGTATCTTTAAGTTTTTACCTAAAGCGCTCTAATCAATTCTAACTCGTGTCATATGCGTGCACTACATGTCCCTTACCTATGGTCCAAGAGGCATTGGACCTTTATTCTTTGGATGGTTCTAGACTCAACTTAGGTTGCACAAAATTGTAAAACTAAGTGACATACAAAACATATTGGAATTTTCATTCAAAAGCAGATAAAGGCTCAATTTAGCCCTCCCCCACCCACCCACACGCACACACATAAGGCAGCAAATGCACGCAAAACATGTTGGCGTATTGACAGTTTAATCAGTTAAGGATATTGAATCCTATAGACTTGATTTCTATGTGATTCTGGATTTTAAACATGCTAACAGTTTATGAGAAATATCTCTAGGCAATTCTGTAATGTAAACATACTGACAGTAATTCCTAAGTGATTATGTAATTGCCTGTTGATTTCAATTAAAGCGTTTGAACCTATAGGGAAGTTATCTAGGTGACTTACTCGACAGTTGACAACAGAAAAGCTCAGAATTACTACTTACTCCTATAGGCATGCTTTATAGTGGTAATTGGCAGGGCATTAGGCAGATTCCATTTTTAGCATTTGGACCAAATGATAGTTATCCCTATAAGCGTGAGTTCTACCTTTAGCGATTGGGTCTGTTTATTACTTCCTAAAGACATGCATATTAACTAGGCGATTGCGAAAATTGATTAAAGCCTATAGACATGATTTCTAAGCAATCAGGTGTGAGTATGCTGTAATTTAAACTAGATTATTGCATTTTCTGTAGGCATGGTTTCTAATCGTGTGAAACAAAGTAAACAAGATATTCATAGAATTTGTTTGAGCCAAAATAAAATCCCTATAGGCAGGTTTTCTAACCATGTGAAGTAAAGTAAACAAGATATTCACAGAATTTGTTTGAGCCAAAATAAAATCCCTATAGGCAGGTTTTCTAACCATGTGATGGCACACTTAAACATTTAGACAGATTTAAGCACATAGTTTCTGGGCATAAAACAAACCAATAGGCATGTTATCTAACATAATAGTAGCAGAAAAACCTAAAGGCATGTTATATACCCACATAATATCAAATAAACCCACGTCCTAATTTTATTATCACCCCCAATTGTTATTACAAAAATTATTACAGACCAGAATTAATTGAATAAATTACAGAGTAGTAAACTATCGGAAGCCTTCAACGGGCCTAAAACAACATTTGGATAGGCCAGACCCTTCAATTCAGAACTTCTCCACAGTCAGTGTTCATAGAACCACAAAGTGATTGACTCACTTCTGTTTTACAACATAAGCATACCAAGCCCAGTCCTCTAGTGTCTCACGGTTTCCAAGGGCTTCTTGAACCCGGGCAGTTCTCACACTAGAGTGAAAAGATCAGAATCAGTTTAAGGGAAAATTATGGACCAAATCCTGGTGTGTCAGAGTTCACGAGGGTCTCATAGGAACCCTAAGCAGTGCTCACACCAAGAAGGCCAAGGACAATACTCAATTAGCTTAGCAAAGATTTTGAGATTCAAAAAAATGCAGGGCAGGAGCCAGACTTGGGGGTGGAGTCACACACAGAAACATAGAGAAACATTTTGAAACCATATAGTTGGACTTTGGTAAGTTTAAAATTTTAACACACACAATGAAGTATTCAGATTAGGATAAGTTATGAAAACAACATGCTATGATTAGCAAGAACTAATAGCACAGTGAGCATAGGAGTTAATGGAATGACATACTAACAAATTCAAAAATAAACATAATAGATACATGATGAACCAATTTTAAGGAAAGGTAGTATACACACTTGAAGATAGTCTTAAGTATACATAATTAAGTAGGTTCGATCAATTAGTCCATTAAGTTAAACAAGTCTAACACACATAGAGCAAGGAATCTAGTAGCATATTGAACAATTGAAATGGTAGAGAGGTTTCAGTGACTTACTAGTTCGAATGAAACATAGAAAAGTTAAGCAATGAGGCAGTGATCATCAATAACAGCAAACAACAATGGAGATTTCTGGCCTTCGCTTCCAGCCGGCCAGGAATCAAAACAGAGTCCAATAGTAGTATAGAGTATAGAGTTTAGTGAAAGTGGTTTCAAGTTCTTCCTCTTGTGCTAAGGGGAAAGGGGTTTAAATAGCCTTAGGCTAGGGTACACAAACATGGAAATAATCCATCAAATTATTTAAGTAAAAAGTCAACACATTACTAATGCAAGTCATAAATAATAGTGCATAGACGCGTATAACAGTAATCAAAACAGGTTTGGGAACAACTAAGGCAAATAGCCATAGATAGCAAGAATAATCAGGAAAATAAAGAATCGAAACCCTAATTTTAGGGTAAATAAACAGATGCATATAGATACGCGAAAACATTAAAGAGGGAGTACTCAAAATTAAGGAACCATAACAGATCTGGAAGATGTGAGCCCTAATTCTGGGCGAGTAAAACTAGTACGAAAATTACAAGAGATTGCACATAGACAGGTACACGGAACATTTAAAAAGATATTCAACCATAAATGTAACTAGAACATATCTTAAAGATCTGAGCCCTAATTTTAGGGCAAATAAATTAGGCAAAAACTTTTAACGAAAAAATTACAAAGAAAATAGACATGCGGAGACGTAAATGAGATTTTAACAAAAAATAAGAACAAAATTTAAACAGATCTTAAAAATATCTAAACCCTAATTTTTAGGGTAAATAGAGAATCAATAGAATCCCAGATATTCGTACCCAAAGAGGTGAAGAATGAACATAGATGGAAAAAGGGAGAAGTTCGACCAGATTTGGTCCGAAAATGGGGAAATCAGCTTTCCATATTAGGAAAGCTACTAGGTTATACCATAATCAAGTATCCAGTATCGAGATAAGACTAATAAGGTAAGAAAATCATCAAGGGGTTCCATATCCGGTTGGAATCGAAGAGGGATTGGAGGAGGGGGGGATTAAGGTGACGACGCCTAGGGTTTCAGAGGAGAGGAGAGGAGGGAGTTTTAGGGCGCCCATTTAGATATTATGAGGGGTTAGGGTTGGGGGAGTTAAGTTTAAAGGGGTATATTGAATGATGGTCGTTGACCTCGAGAGATCAACGTTTGAGATAAAAAATTGGACGGGCAGGTATTTAAGTGGGTATGGGGGCCGGGCTAACGGATTTGGGCCAGGGTCATTGGGATGGGATTTAGGTAGCTGGGTTGGGTAATTGGGTTGGTTTGGGTAGCTTAGGTCCGAAAATGATTAAGGAAATGGGCTATTATTGAAACACCCAATTAAAATAGTAAATTATTTGTTAAAAATAAAAGATAAATAAATAGTAAAAATATTATTTGTGCATAAAAAATGATTAATAAAAATTATTTTACACTATAAAATATAAAAAAGTTATTTTTTGCATAAATAAAGTAATTATAAGTGTATATGGGCTATTATTGCAAACTGTGCAATTTCAGCCTTTAAAATATTATAAAAAATGCACCAAAAATATTTAAAACCTAATATGGATGTAAATGATGAACTCAGATGATGAAATCATCATAAAATAATTTGTGATGCAATTAATGAGTATTTACATAATAAAATGTAGGAATAAATTGATTTAAAAACCTTTTAAAATTATAAAAAATTAGGAAAAATGCTTGTATGATGCATATGTGCTATTTTGAAAGTAAGTATGTATATTTAAAAAATATAAGGGAAAAATTGGCTATCAACAGCTGCCCCTCTTTACCCGGGAAGGATGAAAGAGTCGCCGGGTAAAGAAATGCTGACTGATTTTGACCGAATGAGGTGATTTGAAAGATATAGGTTGTATTATGGCTTTTGAGCTGCCTACATATCCCTGGTTTTACAGGAATCAGGTCATGTGTAGTTCTGGATCCAACGGTAGAATGAACCGGTGGATTTATTTGTAAGAGCGGACAAAATATTCCAAATGGGATTAATTGGGATTTGGAAAATGGTTATGGGTAAGTGAGACTGGGTAATGGATGATGATCGGTTACGTTTGAAATAATTGGAGGATATGAGCATTGAGTGAGAACTGGAGCAAGATTGCTCCCGTTAGGATAACGGTTACCTTCCGGATTACCTGCAAACTCAAAACACAATATGCACATATAGATTTTTCGTAAATTTAAACATGATGCAAATTCCCTTTGGACCATGGAGATTGTCTTTGGACGGTGAGGATGACGTTCTTAGACCATGATGTCCCGGGCCATGAATTGTGTAGTAAAGGATTCGCATGCCATTAAATGATGTTCTCGAGCTATGAAGATGGTGCCTCCGAACCATGATGCCTTTGAATAATGATGTGCAAGATTAAAAGATCCTCAGGACATGGCATGGTATCTTCCGACTATGAGGATGATGCCTTCGGACTATGACGCCTTTGGACAAATTGGCTTTATATAAGCCCATGAGATGCAGAGACATGATGCTTGAGATAAAACAAGACAGAGCTTTGTAACGACCCGACCGGTCGTCCCGTAGAAATTGCACTATTATTTTTGTTTCTGCTTGGTCATTCATTGTTTAGAAATTTTATGATGTGTTGGGGTCGGTTGGTTCGGGTTCGGAATGATTGTAGTGAGATTGAGACACTTAGTCTCTTTACGTAGCCTTATAGTTAGAAAAGTCAACTGGGAGTTGGCTTCTTGGTAAACGACCTCGGAATGCGGATTTTATGGCTCGTATAGCTTCGTTAGGTGATTTGGGACTTAAGGGTGTGTTCGAAATGTAATTTCGATGTCCGGTGTAGAATTAGGCTTGAATTGGCGAAAGTTAGTTATTGTGATTTTCGGTCGGCAGTGGAAAATAGGCTATCGGGGTCAGAACGGAATTTAAAAAGTTGGAGTAGGTTTGTAATATCATTTTTGATATTTGTGCAAATTTTCAGGTCAATCGGAGGTGTTTTGGATGGTTTCGGCATCATTGGTGGAATTTAGAAATTTCAAAGTTCATAGGCTTGAATTTGATGTGATTGTGGTGTTTTTGCGTTGTTTTTGGTATTTTGAGGGCTTGAATAAGTTTGAATGATGTTATGGGATGTTTTGGTAGGTTTGGTTGAGGTTCGGGGGGCCTCGGGTGTATTTCGGAGTTTCAAACGGGCAATTTTGGCCTTTGGGGAGTTGCTGATTTTCTGGTGTTTTAGCAACAGATTTTCCTTAATTGCGATCGTGTGGATGTATACGCGACCGCGTAGGGTAAAGATTGAGGCTGGCAGATTTGTTCTATGCGATCACGTAATAAGGTTTGTGATCGCATAGGTTGGGCAGTCTTGAACAGTGCGGTCGCGTGGGTCCTTGTGCGATCGCGTAGAGTTAATGGGGCGCGTTAGGGGGGTGATCGATTGTGCTTCGCGATCGCGTGAGTTTGTTTCAGGATGAATCACGATTGCATGGTGATTGTAGCGATCGTGTAGTGTTATTTGGTGGGGCAGCATTTTGTTCTTCGCGATCACGTGCCTATTTCCGCGATCGCGGTGAGTAAATAACTGGGTAGTGTTTAAATAGCCAATCTGCGACCCTTCTTCATTTTTCCACTATTTTTTATCGGGATTGAAGCTTTTGAGAGAGAATTTTTAGGAAACCAAAGTGGAATCACTCTGAGGTAATATTCTTGACTTCATAACTCGTTTATATGTGATTAAAGGTCTAATTAGTGGTCAAAATTTGGGGGAAAAGCAGTGCAAAATAGGTAATTAGGGCTTGAGATTAAGAGACCTTAAAAAGGGAATTTGAGGGGTCATTTGGACTCTGATTTCAGTGTTCTTGGTATGTATAGACTCGTGCGAGGATGAGGATCATTTTGGTGTAAATTTAATCGAGTTTCGAGACGTGAGCCGGGGGGTCATGTTTGGCCAATTTCGGGAATTGTGCCTAATTTTGATATTTTTTGATTGGGTTTCATCTCCCTAGTATATTTTGATGTGATAAATCTGATTTTGATAGACTCGGAGCATTTGGGAGCAGATTTGAGGGGCAAGAGTATTGCGAAGTAGCTTTTTGGACTGTTTTGAGGTAAGTAACGATTGTAACTCTAAACTTGAGGGTATGAAACTCCGATATTTTACATTGTTTTGGTAAATGATGTGACGCTCATGCTAGGTGACGAGCGTGTGGGCGTGCACCTATAGGGATTGTGACTTGGTCCGTCCCGTAGCGACTATTAAGCCGCGTATTCGATTTGAAACCTAACGATATCCTGTATTTTAGAAATCAATACTTGTTTATGGGATGTAAGCCATTTTTGGGGGCTTGTGCCGACCTGTTTAGACCTTCAGAGGTACTTTTATACTATTATCACACTATCCTAGTAGAACATTTGCGAACTCAGTCTTGTTTTCTACTTATTGTTATTTCACTATTATTACACTATCTTGAAACTCTGAGAGGTATTAGGGGGCTGAGTCCCGTGAGTTGAGATGAGTTGCCCGAGAGGCTTGTGAGGATGACTGAGTTAGGGCGAGAACCGAGTATGTGAGGATAGTTATAGATCGGGTTGCACGCCGTAGAAATATATAATATACATTATATATGGATCGGGCTGCACGCCGTAACAATATATATATTGGATCGGACTGCACGCCGCATCAACATAGTGCTTGGGCTGTAGGAGCCCCTCCGGAGTCTGTACACCCCCAGTGAGCACAGTAGACTATTATATGGATGGGGCTGCACGCCACAACATATTATATATGGATCGGGCTACGCGCCGCAACAATATAATATATATGTGTGTATTGGATCGGGCTGCACGCCGCAGCAGTTGAGTGGATATATAGTAATTTTTTAGTGAGAATGCTTAGTGAGAGCATGGCATACTGATAGTGGAGACATGAGTGACTGAGATACCTTGTTATTAGAGATATTGTGCCTGAAAAGCGGACACATTGTGAATTTTACTATTTTTCTCACTCATCTTTATACTGGGCTTTTCTAACAAAAGTTGAATTTGTGTTTTTACAAAAGAAATATGATTTTATAAATGCTCGTCACTGCACTCAAGTTTTTAGTTTCTTTGGTTACTTACTGAGTTGGCATACTCACATTACTCCCTGCACCTCTGTGTCTCGCTAGTCGACTTCTCGTGTGCTTTGGAGATTGACCAGGGATCGAGGTAGCTACCCAGCGTTCACAGCTGACCTTACTTCCCTTCCTATTCTAGACTTTGATGTTTTGGACCTGTATTAGTGGCAAAGATACATTTTTATACTTTGTATTTTCTACACTAGATGCTCATGACAGTCGACTCCCAAGGTCTGGGGGCGGTTTAGATTGCTTGTCCTTATTATTATTCCTGTTGAAACTGTCTTAAAATTGGATCTTTATCAGTTTATGAGTTTATATTTCTATAAAACAGACAAAAAGTTGATTTCACTGTGTAAAGGGCTAGCCTAGTTTCACGATAGGCGCCATCACGACCTTTATTAATTTGGGGTCGTGACAAGCTTAGTCTTGTGTAGAGTTGGGAGCAGAGCTTAGCCCCGTGAGAAGAGAATAAGGCAATGTTTGTAATAGAGCAACATTTGTGGTTATTCAAGGAAAGACAATGCTTAGTCTCGTGCAGGGAAGGCAGAGCTTAGCCTTATGCAAATAAAGAGGCAGGATTTGAGACAATGCTTAGTCTCATACAGGGAGAAGGCAATGCTTAGACTTATGCAAATAAGGAGGCAGGTCTTAGCCTCATGCAAGATTTGAGACAATGCTTAGTCTCATGCAAGGAGAAGGCAATGCTTAGACTTATGCAAATAAGGAGGCAGGTCTTAGCCTCATGCAAGATTTGAGACAATGCTTAGTCTCATGCAAGGAGAAGGCAATGCTTAGCCTTATGTAAATAGGGAGGCAAGGCTTAGCCTCATGCAGAATTTGAGACAATTCTTAGTCTCATGCAAGGAGAAGGAAATGCTTAGCCTTATGCAAATAAGGAGGCAAGGCTTAGCCTCATGCAGGGTTTGAGACAGTGGTTAGTCTCATGCAAATAGAAGGCAATGCTTAGTATATGTGTATTGGATCGGGCTGCACGCCGCAATAGTTGAGTGGATATATGGTACTTGTTGAGTGAGAGTGCTTAGTGAGAGCATGGCATACTGATAGTGGAGACATGAGTGACTGAGATACCTTGTTATGAGAGATATTGTACCTGAAAGGCGGACACATTGTGAAATTTATTGTTTTTCTCACTCATCTTTATACTGGGCTTTTCTAACAAAAGTTGAATTAGTGTTTTTACAAAAGAAATATGATTTTATAAATGCTCGTCACTGCACTCAAGTTTTTAGTTACTTTGGTTACTTACTGAGTTGGCATACTCACATTACTCCCTGCACCTCTGTGTGCAGATCCAGGTACCGGACCAGCTCGCTAGTCGACTTCTCGTGTGCTTTGGAGATTGACCAGGGATCGAGGTAGCTTCCCAGCGTTCACAGCTGACCTTCCTTCCCTTCCTATTCTAGACTTTGATGTTTTGGACCTGTATTAGTGGCAAAGATATATTTTTATACTTTGTATTTTCTACACTAGATGCTCATGACAGTCGACTCCCGAGGTCTGGGGGGTTTAGATTGCTTGTCCTTATTATTATTCCTATTGAAACTGTCTTAAAAGTGGATATTTATCAGTTTATGAGTTTATATTTCTATAAAACAGACAAAAAGTTGATTTCACTATGTAAAGGGCTAGCTTAGTTTCACGATAGGCGCCATCACGACCCTTATTAATTTGGGGTCATGACAAGCTTAGTCTTGTGTAGAGTTGGGAGCAGAGCTTAGCCCCGTGAGAAGAGAATAAGGCAATGTTTGGAATAGAGCAACATTTGTGGTTATGAAAGGAGAGACAATGCTTAGTCTCGTGCAGGGAAGGCAGAGCTTAGCCTTATGCAAATAAAGAGGCAGGATTTGAGACAATGCTTAGTCTCATGCAGGGAGAAGGAAATGCTTAGACTTATGCAAATAAGGAGGCAGGTCTTAGCCTCATGCAAGATTTGAGACAATGCTTAGTCTCATGCAAGGAGAAGGCAATGCTTAGCCTTATGAAAATAGGGAGGCAAGGCTTAGCCTCATGCAGAATTTGAGACAGTTCTTAGTCTCATGCAAGGAGAAGGAAATGCTTAGCCTTATGCAAATAAGGAGGCAAGGCTTAGCCTCATGCAGGGTTTGAGACAGTGGTTAGTCTCATGAAAATAGAAGGCAATGCTTAGCATGTGTGTATTGGACCGGGCTGCACGCCAGCAGTTGAGTGGATATATGGTACTTGTTGAGTGAGAGTGCTTAGTGAGAGTATGGCATACTGATAGTGGAGACATGAGTGACTGAGATACCTTGTTATTAGAGATATTGTGCCTGAAAGGCGGACACATTGTGAATTTTACTGTTTTTCTCACTCATCTTTATACTGCGCTTTTCTAACAAAGTTGAATTAGTGTTTTTACAAAAGAAATATGATTTTATAAATGCTCGTCACTGCACTCAAGTTTTTAGTTACTTTGGTTACTTACTGAGTTGGCATACTTACATTACTCCCTGCACCTCTGTGTGCAGATTCAGGTACCGGACCAGCTCGCTAGTCAACCTCTCGTGTGCTTTGGAGATTGACCAGGGATCGAGGTAGCTACTCAGCGTTCACAGCTGACCTTCCTTCCCTTCCTATTCTAGACTTTGATGTTTTGGACCTGTATTAGTGGCAAAGATACATTTTTATACTGTGTATTTTCTACACTAGATGCTCATGACAGTCGACTCCCGAGGTCTGGGGGCGGTTTAGATTGCTTGTCCTTATTATTATTCCTATTGAAATTGTCTTAAAAGTGGATCTTTATCAGTTTATGAGTTTATATTTCTATAAAACAGACAAAACTTTGATTTTACTATGTAAAGGGCTAGCCTAGTTTCACGATAGGCGCCATCACGACCCTTATTGATTTGGGGTCGTGACAAGCTTAGTCTTGTGTAGAGTTGGGAGCAGAGCTTAGCCCCGTGAGAAGAGAATAAGGCAATGTTTGGAATAGAGCAACATTTGTGGTTATGCAAGGAGACAATGCTTAGTCTCGTGCAGGGAAGGCAGAGCTTAGCCTTATACAAATAAAGAGGCAGGATTTGAGACAATGCTTAGTCTCATGCAGGGAGAAGGCCATGCTTAGCCTTATGCAAATAAGGAGGCATGTCTTAGCCTCATGCAATATTTGAGACAATGCTTAGTCTCATGCAAGAAGAAGGCAATGCTTAGCCTTATGTAAATAGGGAGGCAAGGCTTAGCCTCATGCAAAATTTGAGACAGTTCTTAGTCTCATTCAAGGAGAAGGAAATGCTTAGCCTTATGCAAATAAGGAGGCAAGGCTTAGCCTCATGCAGGGTTTGAGACAGTGGTTAGTCTCATGCAAATAGAAGGCAATGCTTAGCGTGTGTGTATTGGATCGGGCTGCACGCCGCAACAGTTAAGTTGATATATGGTACTTGTTGAGTGAGAGTGCTTAGTGAGAGCATGGAATACTGATAGTGGAGACATGAGTGACGGAGATACCTTGTTATGAGAGATATTGTGCCTGAAAGGCGGACACATTGTGAATTTTACTGTTTTTTCTCACTCATCTTTATACTGGGCTTTTCTAACAAAAGTTGAATTAGTGTTTTTACAAAAGAAATATGATTTTATAAATGCTCTTCACTACACTCAAGTTTTTAGTTACTTTGGTTACTTACTGAGTTGGCATACTCACATTACTCCCTGCACCTCTGTGTGCAGATCCAGGTACCGGACCAGCTCGCTAGTCGACTTCTCGTGTGCTTTGGAGATTGACTAGGGATCGATGTAGCTGCCCAGCGTTCACAACTGACCTTCCTTCCCTTCCTATTCTAGACTTTGATGTTTTGGACCTGTATTAGTGGCAAAGATACATTTTTATACTTTGTATTTTCTACACTAGATGCTCATGACAGTCGACTCCCGAGGTCTGGGGGCGGTTTAGATTGCTTGTCCTTATTATTATACCTGTTGAAACTTTCTTAAAAGTGGATCTTTATCAGTTTATGAGTTTATTTTTCTATAAAACAGACAAAAAGTTGATTTCACTGTGTAAAGGGCTAGCCTAGTTTCACGATAGGCGCCATCACCACCCTTATTGGTTTGGGGTCGCGACAAGCTTAGTCTTGTGTAGAGTTGGGAGCAGAGCTTAGCCCCGTGAGAAGAGAATAAGGCAATGTTTGGAATAGAGAAACATTTGTGGTTATACAAGGAGAGACAATGCTTAGTCTCGTGCAGGGAAGGCAGAGCTTAGCCTTATACAAATAAAGAGGCAGGATTTGAGACAATGCTTAGTCTCATGTAGGGAGAAAGAAATGCTTAGCCTTATGCAAATAAAGAGGCATGTCTTAGCCTCATGCAAGATTTGAGACAATGTTTAGTCTCATGCAAGGAGAAGGCAATGCTTAGCCTTATGTAAATAGGGAGGCAAAGCTTAGCCTCATGCAGAATTTGAGACAGTTCTTAGTCTCATGCAAGGAGAAGGAAATGCTTAGCCTTATGAAAATAATGAGGCAAGTCTTAGCCTCATGCAGGGTTTGAGACAGTGGTTAGTCTCATGAAAATAGAAGGCAATGTTTAGCCTTATGCAAATAGAGAGGTAGGGCTTAGTCTTATGTAGGATTTGAGACAGTGCTTAGTCTCATGCAAGGAGAAGGAAATGCTTAGCCTTATGCAAATAGGGAGGCAGGGCTTAGCCTCATGCAGAATTTAAGTCATGCAAATGGAAGGCAATGCTTAGCCTTATGCAAATAAGGAGGCAGGGTTTAGCCTCATGCAAGATTTGAGACAGTGCTTAGTCTCATGCAAGGAAAAGGCAATGCTTAGTTTTATGCAAATAAAGAGGTAGGGCTTAGCCTCATGCAAGATTTTAGACAATGATTAGTCTCAAGCAAGGACGAGTTGTAAGTAAGAGCGAAGTATTTATGTCTGGCGATTATGTTGTTATGACGATACTTGTGGCTATGACCTATTCCTGCATCCAAAGAAAAATTGTGAGTTTTGCGGGGGAGGTTGGTTCGTGGCTTTGTCTGCTTTCTTTGATCCACTCTGTCCGAGGATCATGTTCAAGTCACCATGGGTAACATTTGACTAGAAATAAAAGTTTTTAAAAAATATGCGTGTATAGTTTTTCAAAACATAGTTATATGCAAATTAAGAAATCAATTAGATAAACCAGTAACTGTGACGTTATCAAAGACATTGCAACCTCCTTCCATAGCATTTTGATGGTCATCCTCAAAATTCTGCCCCAGTTATCTAGACAAACTTTTGGTTGTTCCGCATGTAGTGTCGTTGGCTGAACTTGCTTCGGAATTTTGAGGGTCCTCCTCAAAATTCTGCCCCAGTTTGTGATTGTGGGAAAAGTTGAATTTTTATTGAATTGTGACCGAACCCATAGGGCTGCCTACGTATCCCTTCTTAAACGGGAATCAGGTCAAGCGTAGTTCAATTACACCATATGAAAAAATGCAAATAGTTTACACATAGTATCTTTTAACTGCATCTAAGTTGATGGGCTTTGGCCAAATTTCTCCGTCCATCTCTGCGAGTATGAGTGCTCCTCCGGTTAGTACCCTGTGAACCATATAAGGGCCTTGCCAATTGGGTGAGAATTTCCCTTTGACTTCATCTTGATGTGGAAAGATCCGTTTCAACACTTGTTGCCCCGGTGTGAACTGTCTAGGCTTGACCCCTTTGTTGAAGGCTCTGGACATCCTGTTTTGATAAAGCTGACCATGACACACTGCATTCATTCTTTTTCCATCTATGAGAGCTAATTACTCATAGTGGCTCCTTATCCATTCTGTATCACTGAGTTCGTCTTCTTGTATAATTCTCAAGGAAGGAATTTCAACCTCGGCGGGGATGACGACTTCAGTATCGTAAACCAAAAGGTAAGGAGTTGCTTCGATTGACGTGCGTACTGTGGTACAGTATCCCAATAAGGCAAATGGTAAATTCTCGTGCCATTGCTTTTGATTCTCTACCATCTTCCTTAGTATCTTCTTGATGTTCTTGTTGGCGGCCTCCACGACTCCGTTCATTTGAGGCCTGTATGCTATGGAATTTTTGTGCTTGCTTTTGAAACTTTCACACATAGCTTTCATCAGATCACTGTTTAGATTGACGGAATTGTCAGTGATGATGGATTGTATAACCCCGAATCGACAAGCAATACGATCCCTGACATAGTCTGCGACGACTTTCTTTGTTACATCTTTGTAGGACGCAACTTCAACCCATTTTGTGAAGTAATCGATGGCCAATAAAATGAACATGTGACCGTTCGAAGCAGTGGGTTCGATTGACCAATGACATCCTTTCCCTAGGCAGCAAAAGGACGAGGTGCACTTGTTGCATTGAGCTCGTTTGGCGGCACCCGTATTATATCTGCATGTATTTGGCACTGGTGGCATATCTGAACAATACCGGACGCAGTTTGTTTCCATAGTCATCCAAAAATATCCGGCCCTAATTATCTTCTTGGTTAGGATGAAATCGTTCGTATGTGGGCCGCAGGTTCCGGCATGTATTTCTTCAAGCAATCTAGAAGCCTCTTTGGCGTTAACACACCGTAACAGTCCTAGATCACGAGTTCTTCTATACAGAATTCCTCCGCTTTGGAAGAAATGGTTAGACAACCTCCGAAGTGTGCATTTTTAGTATGGTTTGCATGCTCTGGGTATTCTCCTTTTGCCAAATATTCCCTAATATCGTGGAACCACGGATTTCCATCCGTTTCTTCTTCCACGTGAGAAAAATAAGCTGGCCGATTATAGATTCTCACCGGAATGGGATCGATGAAATTCTTATCCAGATGTTGTATCATGAAGGATAAAGTGGCCAATGCATCTACAAATTCATTCTGGATTCTGGGGACATGTCTGAACTCTATCTTCATGAACCTCATCATTATCTATTGTACGTGATACATATATGGTAGTATTTTGGTATTCTTTGTAGCCCATTCTCCTTGTACCTAGTGCACCAGCAGGTTTGAGTCACCAATTACCAGCAATTCCTGAACATTCATGTCGACAGCCAAATTAAGCCCTAATATGCAAGCTTCATACTCTGCCATATTATTGGTGCATGGAATCCTGAGTTTTGCGGACACCGGGTAGTGCTTACCGGTTTTCGATACCAAGACGGCTCCGATACCGACTCCCTTGAAATTTGCAGCAGAAAAACAGTCTCCAACCGTTGTAGGCTTCATCAATATCTTCTCCTATGAATTGACACCTCTTCATCAGGAAAATACGTTTTTAGTGGTTCGTATTCTCCTCTTACAGGATTTTCGGTAAGATGATCTGTTAATGCTTGTCCCTTGACCACCTTATGAGTTACGTTGATGATATCAAACTCACTCAACAATATTTTCCACTTGGCCATCTTTCCTGTAGGCATAGGCTTCTGAAATATATACTTTAGAGGATCCATTCTTGATATGAGATATCTGGTATGAGCGCAGACGTAGTGCCTCAGCTTCTGAGCTATCCATGTCAGAGCACAGCAGGTGCATTCCAACAAAGAATACTGTGCTTCATAAGGTGTGAACTTCTTACTCAGATAATATATGGCTTGTTATTTTCTACCTGTCTCGTCACGTTGTCCGAAAACACAACCGAAAGCCCCATCTAATATGGAAATATAGAGTAGTAGTGGCCTACCGGGTTTTGGGGGGACTAGGACTGGTGGTGTGGACATGTATTCCTTGATTTTGTCGAAAGACTTCTGATAGTCCTCAGTCTATCTAGTTGCGGCATCCTTCTTTAGCCTTTTGAAAATTGGTTCACATATCACCGTGGATGGTGTTATGAAGCAGCTGATATAGTTGAGACGTCCCAGTAAACTCATCACGTCCTTCTTGTTCTTTGGTGGTGGTAACTCTTGGATAGCTTTGGCCTTTGACGGGTCCAACTCGATTCATCTTTATTGTACTTTCGCAACCGGTCAAAGAACTTTCTCAAATACGCTATGTGATCTGTGGCCTTTGTCGTCCACATATACTTCTATTTCTTTGTGTATCATGTCGTGGAAGATGGTCTTCATGGCCCTCATGTAGGTGGCCCCAGCATTCTTCAGGCCGAATTGCATCATTTTGTAGCAATATACTCCCCATGGTGTAATGAAGGTTGTCTTTTCTGCGTCTTCCTCGTCCATCCAGATCTGATGATAACCCGCGAAGCAATCAACAAAGGACTGGAGCTCGTGCTTGGTGCAGTTGTCAAATATTATGTGTATATTCGGTAATGGAAAATCATCTTTGGGACTTGCTTTATTTAAATCCTTATAGTCGACACACACCCTGACTTTCCCGTCTTTCTTTGGAACCGGCACAATGTTGGCTAGCCAGGTTGGATATTCAACTACCTTGAGAACTTTGGCTTTTATTTGCTTGGTAACTTCCTCCTTGATTTTCAGGTTCATGTCTGGTTTGAACTTTCTGAGTTTCTGCTTTACTGGTGGACACATTGGATTAGTAGGCAACTTGCGGTCCACTATGGATGTGCTCAATCCGTTCATATCGTCATATGACCATGCGAAAATGTCCTCATACTCTTTCAGGAAATGAGTGTACTCTTCTTTCTTTGACTGTGACAAGTGAATGCTTATGCATTTTTCTTTGACGGTTTCAGAATCTCCCAAGTTGACTATCTCGGTCTCGTCCAGGTTGGACTTAGGTTTGTTCTCAATGTTCTCAACTTCTCTGACGATTTCCTCAGGTATCACATCTTTTTCTTCTATCTCTTCCGAGTCACTATCCTTATGTTGCGTTGTCTCATTACATGTCACAGTCGTTGGTTCATCAAGGTAAGAAATAGTAATGTTGTAGAGGAAAAATATGAAAGATAATAATAATAAAGCATCAAATTATTGATAAATTCTGAAACGTTAAACAAAGTAGCGTTTAAATGACTTCAAACAATGTTTTCCAAAACAAAATACTGAAAGGAAGATGTTTTTAAAACAAAATGCTCAAAATAATTGTTTTTCAAATAACACAAGTAGCCATACTACCCCGAGACTCGTCTGGACCTAGATGGTGTGGCGTCCAATTCCTGAGAACTGCTCCCCTCTCCACTGTCTGGATGATAAGGCCTTCTTCCTCCTCCTCCTCAACTATCACATTGCAGTCCATGTCTTCATCTTCCAAAAACAGGTTCCTTAGACCAGCCAAAGCTTCCTCTTCTTCAGATCCCCATATTGTATCAGCCTGATGAAACGATTGGCTCAGATGCAACACTGGTTGCTCAAGAAGGTAATATGGATCACGCCATGGCGGCAACCAATCATCATATTCTTGCCAGATATACTGATATCTAAGCCCAAAAGTTGTACCATGATGTTTCAGTTATATTGGCTTGGTAATGTCTTGGAGTTTCTTCCCAAGTCCTTTGTCGGGTTCATACCTCGACCATGCTAGTATGCTTTCTATTTTGCTGCTCCACCTCTTGTCTTTATCAATCGCATTGATGCGCTCGATGCGGTGATAAGTCTCTCTACCCAACTTTTTTCTATTCTCCATGACTGGAACAGTTTGGTTGGTATAAATGGGATTACTCCCATCTCCATGAATAATTACTTCCTGATGATTCCATTCGAATTTCACAGCCTGGTACAAAGCAGATGCCACGGACCCGGCGGCATGTATCCAAGGTCATCCCAACAGCAGATTGTATGAGGTGGATATGTCTAGCACTTGAAATTCAATATCGAACCAGGTCGGACCCATCTGTAAGCATAGATTGGTTTTCCCGATTGTGGCTCTTTGTGACCCATCAAACGCCTTCATGTTCATAGTACCTACTCGTATTTCATGTAAACCTTTACCCAACCTTTTCAGAGTTGTCAGCGGACAGATGTTGAGGTTGGACCCTCCGTCTTTCAAAACCCTGGCAATGAATTTATCCTAGCATTGCACCATGATATGCAGTACCCTATTGTGGCTTAATCCCTTTGGTGGCAACTCATCTTCGTGAAAGGTGATCTTATGGCTCTCCAGTACTTTCCCCACTGGTGATATGTTTAGGCACGTAAGCGTCATTTAATACCTTCATCAAAGCATTCCTATGCGCCTCAAAATTTTGCAGCAGTGATATGATGGATATCTGGGCGGGAGTTTATTTCAGATGGTCTACCAAAGAATATTCCCTTGCCTGTAACTTTCTCTAGAGATCATTTGGACCGGTTTCAATGATGGGTTGTTTTGCGACAACTTCTTTACTCGTTCCTCCCAAATTCTCGGGTGTATAAAATCTACCATTTCTGGTCATCCCTTGTGCCGCACCATACTCTTCCATTTTTTCTTTCCCTTTCCTCCTGGCTTCGGCAACATAATCCCATGGTACGACATTGGAATTAGGGGTGTTCATGGTTCGGTTTGGGTTAGTTTTCCCCTAAAAAGAAACCAAACCAAGTAAGCCAGTTTTTCAAATATTGGAACCAAACTAAACCAATTAAGTCAGTTTTTTATCTATTCGGTTTTTGTCGGTTTTTTGGTTTTTCGGTTATTCATCGATTTTTACTTAAATATGAGACATACACTACCAAACGCATATTCCGACGACTCCATTTTCAATGTAACACTATCAAATCAATTGCTCTTCGAGAAATCTATCATTTACCAAGATATATTGAAGATAATTGAATCAAATAGTGATGAATAATTAAAGTACTCAATTAAAAATTAATTATTTTTAACACGAAATAAATTCTTGTACTTAGCAAAAAAAAACTACCAATCAAACTAGAATGTAAAGGCAAAGAATTAGATTATTATTAGCAAAGAACTAGGCTAAAAATATAAATGACTAATATGTACCATAGAATCTTATAATTTTTTTATAAAATATACATATATATAGGTGTAATAACAAATTTAAATAGCTATCTTTTATAGTCAGTTTGGTTCGGGTTTTTTCGGTTATTTTTTATTAAAACCCAAAACGAAACCGAATTTTATCGATTTTTAAAATTCAAACCAAAACCAAACCAAACCTAAAAAGTATCGGCTTTTTTTGGTCGGTTTGGTTCGGGTTTTCGGGTTTTTATGAACACCCCTAATTGGAATTAAAGGGCGGTGTGGATGCTACCATCACAATGAGGGGTGCGGTTATTTCTACTTCAAATGGAGCAGGTGCAGCTAAAGGTGTTGATACTTCAATTTTAAACGGAGTTGATGCGGCTATCTCAACTTCGACGGGTGGATGTATCTGTACCACGATAGGAGTGAGTGTGACTGCAGGTTTCTTAGGATCATTACCTTCTCGAATGAGCCCAATTGACCCTTCAGGATCCCATTCTTCATCCGTTTCTATCATATTTACTCCTTCACCCCTATGATCCGGAAGGGGGTTATTGCGGACATTGGGTACGACTTCCTTTGCTTGTATGACTTCGGTATAAATCAATGTTTGAGTCTTATCCTTCAGAGTGCGACATTCATCGATGGTATGTCCCTTCATGCCGGAATGGTTGCACATGTTTTGTTTTGATTGACCCACTGGGACGAGTTTTCCATGGCAACATCGGGAATAAGGGTAACATATCCAACAACTTTCAGTCTTTCGTATAATTGATCGATGGGCTCAGCAACATGCGTGTATTTCTTGGGTAGCCTACGATCGAAGTTGGGTCTAGGTTTTGGATAGTTTTGGCGGGTTGGCGGTGAGTGATAATAGGTTGGCTGGGTGTTATAAGCGTGATAGGCAGTAGCGGGTTGGGGATATCTGGGAGGTGAAGGTTGATATGTGAGTGAAGGTGTTTGGTATGTGAGTGGAGATTTTGGACCTTGGGTTACCATCACTGCCCCTATTTCTTTCTTCTTTGATATACCCCTTGACTGTAATGCTTTGTTCATAGAGTGCAATGCCTAAAAATTGGTTACCATCCCGCTCTTGATCCCTTCTTAAATCCTTTCCTTGAGTTTGATGATGTCGGAGAGTTTGTGATTTTCGATGACCATTAACCTTTCATAGTATTGTGGATCATGGTCCCTACGAAGAATTTGTTCATTGCTCTTCTTCCAATGTCAGCCTAACCTTTGCAGCTTCTGACCTCCATCGAGTAGCATACTCGCGGAAAGTTTCCCTTGGTTTCTTTTTGAGGTTCTGTATGTAGAAGACGTCCGGTGCATTCTCTGTATTAAACCTAAATCGGTCCATGAAGTCTGATGCCATGCTTACCCAAGTAACCCACTTCTTAGGATTTTGACTGATGTAACAAGATAGGGCGTCTCCAGTGAGACTCCTCATGAACAGTTTCATGCGAATCCTTTCATCCTTCCCAACTCCCACGAGCTTGTCATAGTATGTCCTCAAATGTACCTTCGGGTCACCTGTTCCGTCAAATATCTCGAACTTAGGAGGTTTGTAACCCTATGACAGTTCTACGTCCGGATGAATACACAAATCTTCATAATTCAAACCTTCAATACCTTTGCCTCCTTCGACACCCTGGACTCGGATTGTGAGCTTCTTGAGCTCCTCTGCTATATTCTTGATGAGCAAGTCCTTCTCGGCGGATTTCTAGTGTGTATGAGGTTAGTTGAGTGGAGTGAGGTAAGTTTTCTACGTATATGGGGTTGTTTTGGTGGATATCATGGGTTTGAGTGTAGTGGTGATCATTGGTTGAATTTTGTGGATCGGGAATAGGTTGTTGGGTATTTTGAGGAGTATGGTAAATAGTGGTTTGCGGGTACTAAGTCGGAAGATGTTGGTGATGAGGAGGAGTTGGTACTGGTCGAGGATTAGGATTTTGGGGAGGTGTTACGTATTGATGGGGTGCGGGAGGATTTTGTGGACGTTGGTTTGGTGTGTTTTGAGGAGGTACTGGGTTCTGTGCATTTTGCTGGGTAATATCTGGGACGTTTAGGGTGAGGGAGAGGTTTGCCAAGTTGTGGACCTTCTCAAGTTCCCTTGCAATTCTAGTATCTTCTGCTCTAGTTGGAGGACCAAATCATTCTGTGCCGGAGTACTCCGACCGTCTGAAGTTTCAACATTCTCCACGTGCGAAACATTTTCTTTCCGGATACAACTCATATCATCCATCTTAGCATTTCCCTTACTTTTTGGATCACTTGGAGGAAGAAGAGGTGGAGGGCCTGTGGATCTGTTATGGTATGATGCCAATATGTGCAAACCAACCTTAGGGTATGGGAATAATCAAAATAAAGAGAAAAAAAACAAAAGGTAAACAAGTCAGTAAGGGGGTTTGAAAAGATATTTGCATTATTTAAACACGTATTGCGGAAGTATAAATTTGCGTCCTAATTTGGGAACATCGTTGTGCCCGAGGTAGGCCTAGAGACACGTAGATTTGGAGAAATTTAATGCCGATAACTGCCTCATTTCATTAATGTAGTGAATAAGACGAACTTTTAAAACTACAATAAATAAATGAGTCACTAATGGCATTTGCCTTACTACATTCGAATTCCAAAACGACTCTAGAAAAACAAATAATCCTAATCTACTTGGTCCTATAGGGACCTTCTACAGGCTTGGCCTTCTTGGCCCCATCAATCAGATTCCCCAAGTCGCGCATGTACAGTAGAAGATATGCCCTTTCTAGGTGTCCTCCTTCGTTTCCCTCTGCATTTTGATAGTCTACGACCTTTTTCCTCATCTTCCCTTCCAGTTCCATTAGACCCTGCTCCAAATATTCCAACCTTTCCGTCGACTTCGTAGCCATTTCCCTCCACTCGGTAATTGACTCCATGTCTTATCTTGTGCTGTTCCAAATGCCTGGCCTCGGACTCAAGGACTCTTTTGTGTAATCTCTTATACTTCACATGTGCTTCAGCAACTTCATCTATGATCCTGTTTCCTCGATCGACCCCTGGCTCGACTATTCTTGCTATGTTATCATCCAACCACGATAGGTAGAAGTACACATGACCTATGTGGTATCGATATGGCTCAATGGTATCCTTTTCCACAATAATCTTCAAATGTCAGGGCCTTACATTTGTACGGAATAGCATCATCTTGAAAATCTGCTTTGTAATGACTCATTTTGGAGACTCGCGGTATGACTTGTTTTCTACCAGCTTGTCTCATGACCCTGATAGGAACATAGGGATATATTCCCCTTAACCCAATCAACACTTAATGCGGAACATCCCTGGATCTGATGATGAATTCGCTAGTAGGGAACTACTCGAACATCCAATGGACCTTGTCCTCGGTCAGATTGCTGAAAAAGTGTACCCAATCTATAGCATTCTCCGGTTGTGCAAACCTATCTGGGATGAAGGTCATTCTTTTCGGATGATGGAAAGTTATGTGGTCATTCCATGGTCTTCGTGGAAATTCCTGACAGTACTAGCCTCTTTGAAGATGCTCCAACAAGAAAATCTGTAGAAGCAAGTTGCAACCCTCAAAATGTTTGAACCCCTTCTTGCAACGGTCCAAAGCTCGGTACATTTCTGCTATGATCATTGGGACAATAGTGTATGTTTGTACCTCAATTACTTCCATTAAAGATTTGGACACCATAGCCAACCTAGTGTGAATCCTGTCTCCTTGGATTGGAAACACTATCATACCCAGAAAACAGACGACGAACACAAAAACCCGACGATGAGTCCAACCCAGGGAAGTGATGGAGAACTCATCATCAAAAATACGATAGGATTTGTTGTGTCCATATCGTTCGTAGAGGAAGTGGAAAGGGATGTAGGACTTCTTCAGGCATACTAAATCATCATTCTTTCTCAGACCCATCATTTTCAGAAACCCCCTAGGAGTGCGATTTTCTAGCACCAACAAACCAGGACTATCCCAGGGTAACCCAGCGAATCCTCCTATTTCCTCCAGGAGGGGAGTCATTTCTACATTGCCAAAACGGAATACGGCCCTTTCTCCATCCCAGAACATGGTAGCATCCTCGATCATCATGTTATTTGGTTGAATGTCTAACAAGGAGGGTAAATTTCCGAGAACCGTCTTCACATGATTTTTGTCGCTTGGCGAAAGTTTTTCCTACCAATCTAGCAATAAAGGTGGTATGTTTCGGACCATGTTGAACCTGGGGACTTAGTGCCTCATTTTATGCAAAATAAACAAAGTTAGACTTGTTCCCCTCCAGATTCGACCACTTACACATTAATGATAGCATATCGGCATATTTTCTCCAAATAATGCACATATTGTGATTGTGCCCATTGGGATTATGGAAATCCCGTTGGGCTTTGGACAAGGCTTTTCTTAGAGGGTTATTATGCGGACATATTAACCCCTGCTAGGTTTGATCATGATGCGTATAGTTATTATCAGAGTAAGGTTTTTCCATATAAGTCTAGACTGGTACCCTCAAGTGGACAACTTGAGAGAGAAAGGCACGGAACCGTCGGCTGCATTGCTGATCGACTAGTTTTACCGCAAATAAGCCTTTCCAAATTTAAAGGGGTAATATAGGAAGAGCGCGGTCACTCATCAAGTGACGCTATGGTATTAATTATGCACGAGTGGAATATGATGTCGAGCGTGTATTTATGCAAAAGGAAAATAACATGTTGTCAAGTATTTTGCATGATGAAAACGATAAAATGTGGTATTTAATAATTGTAAAGACATGAAAGAATGAAAAACAAGAAAAGGAGTTAGTTCTCATAACGAAAAAGCGATAAAACGGGAAATGCATGACAAAAGAGGGAATTTAGTGAGCATAATTGAGATAACAACGGAGGAAATGCATGTTGCGACCAAATTAAACGAAGGATGGCAAGTAAGTTCATATAAAGGAAAATCGGAAAGGGGTGTGCATGTTGAAATAACAAGGGTAAATGGGAGCGGGATGCTCAAGTATTACCAGGATAATAAAGACACGCTTATCGAGAAATACTAATTCACAAATCAAGTTCGCTAAGGTAAGAGACTAAGGATATCCCCAGCAGAGTCACCATGCAGTCGCGCCCCCCTTTTCTCACGAAATCGGGCTTCGACATTTGACAACTTCTTTTGAGAAGGGAAAGGAATTGGTTATTGGGAGAGTCGCCACCTAATGGATTAAGGTGCGTTAGGACACCTATTGAAAATAACTCAGATTATACTAGTTTGCATCACCAGAGATCGGATAAGGGCTCAAATTACCTCGAGGGGAAGGTGTTAGGCACCCCTCGAGGTCCACAACGGTGAGTCCCGGCCGAACTTAACTTATGTGAAAGTCTAACAAAGAAAGCGAAGTAATTATTGAATAGGGATGGGTGGTCCTAAGTTTTTTAGCCTATAGGATCACCCCGTGCAACATAAATAATACTTTGTAACTCCCCCAAGACGGGGGTGTTACTCATATTATCTAGAGGGCACAGACTATCATCTCCTGCTACCCGATTACTATCTTTAAGTTTTTACCTAAAGACCTCTAATCAATTCTAACTCGTGTCCTATGCGTGCACTACCCGTCCCTTACCTATGGTCCTGGAGGCATTGGGACCTCTATTCTTTGGATGGTTCTAGGCTCAACTTAGGTTGCTCAAAATTGTAAAACTAAGCGACATGCAAAACATATTGGACTTTTCATTCAAAAGAAGATAAAGGCTCAATTTAGCCCCCACACGTAAGGCTTAAGTATATTGGATCCTATAGACATGATTTCTACGTGATTCTAGATTTTAAACATGTTGACAATTTATGAGAAGTATCTCTAGGAAATTCTGTAATGTAAACGTGCTGACAGTAATTCCTAAGTGATTATGTAATTGCCTGTTGATTTCAATTAAAGCATTTGAACCTATAGGCAAGTTATCTAGGCGACTTACTCGACAGTTGACAACAGAAAAGCTCAGAAATATTACTTACTCCTATAGGCATGCTTTTTAGTGGTAATTGACAAGGCATTAGGCAGATTCCATTTTTAGCATTTGGCACAAATGATAGTTATCCCTATAAGCGTGAGTTCTACCTTTAGCGATTGGGTCTATTCATTACTTCCTAAAGACATGCATATTAACTAGGCGATTGCGAAATTGATTAAAGCCTATAGACATGATTCTAATCAAACATGTGTGAGTATGCTGTAATTTAAACTAGATTATCGTATTTCCTATATGCATGGTTTTTAATCGTGTAAAAGAAAGTAAACAAGATATTCATAGAATTTGTTTGAGCCAAAATGAAATCCCTATAGGTAGGTTTTCTAACCATGTGAAGTAAAGTAAACAAGATATTCACAGAATTTGTTTGAGCCAAAATGAAATCCATATAGGAAGGTTTTCTAACCATGTGATGGTAGACTTAAACATTTAGACAAATTTTAGCACACAATTTCTAGGCATAAATAAAATCTATAGGCATGTTATCTAACATAATAGTAGCAGAAAAACCTAAAGGCATGTTATCTACCCACATAATATCAAATAAACCCACGTCCCAATTTTATTATCACCCCCAATTGTTATTACAAAAATTATTACAGACTAGAATTAATTGAATAATTACAGAGTAGTAAACTATAGGAAGCCTTCAGCATGCCTAAAAAACATCTGGATGGGCCAGACCTTTCCATTCAGAACTTCTCTACAGCCAATGTTCATAGAACCACAAAGTGATTGACTCACTTTTGTTTTGCATAAGCATACCAAGCCCAGTCCTCTAGTGTGTCAGAGTTTCCAAAGGCTTCATGAACCTCGAGCAGTGCTCACACTAGAGTGAAAAGATCAGAATCAGTTTAAGGCAAAAGTATGGACCAAATCTTGGTGTGTCAGAGTTCACGAGGGTCACATAGGAACCCCGAGCAGTGATCACACTAAGAAGGCCAAGGACAGTACTCAAATTAGTTTAGCAAAGATTTTGGGATTCAAAAGAATGCAGGGCATGAATCAGACTTAGGGGGTGGAGTCACACACAGAAACAGAGAGAAACATTTTGAAACCAAATAGTTGGACTCTAGCAAGTTAAATTTTTTAACAAAGACAGTGAAGGATTTAGATTAGGATAAGTTATGAAAACAACATGCTGGTGATTAGCAAGAACTAATAGCACAGTGAGCACATGAGCTAATGGAATGACATACTAAAATATTCGAATATAAACATAAGAGATACATGTTGAACCAGTTTTAAGGAAATGTAGTAGATATACTTGAAGATAGTCTTAAGTATACATAATTAAGCAGGTTCGATCAACTAGTCCATCAAGTTAAACAATTCAAACACACATAGAGCAAGGAATCTAGTAACATATTGAACAATTGAAACGGTAGAGAGGTTTCAGTGACTTACTAGTTCGAATGAAACAGAGAAAGGTTAAGCAATGAGGCAGTGATAATCAATAATAGCAAACAACAATGGAGATTTCTGGCCTTCGCTTCCAGCCGGCCAGGAATCAAAACAGAGTCCAATAGTAGTATAGAGTATAGAGTTTTAGTAAAAGTGGTTTCGAGTTCTTCCTCTTGTTCTAAGGGGAAAGGGGGAAAGGGTTTAAATAGCCTTAGGCTAGGGTACACAAACATGGAAATAATCCATCAACTTATTTAAGGAAAAGCTCAACACATTATTAAGGCAAGTCAGAAATAACAGTGCATAGACGCGTATAACAGTATCAAAACAGGTCTGGGAACAACTAAGGCAAGTAGTCATAGATAGCCAGAATCAACAGGAAAATAAAGAATCGAAACCCTAATTTTAGGGTAAATAAACATATGCATATAGATACCCGAAAACATTAAAGAGGGAGTACTCAAAATTAAGGAACCATAACAGATCTAGAAGATCTGAGCCCTAATTTTGGGCGAGTAAAACTAGTACGAAATTCACAAGAGATTGCACATAGACAGGTACACGGAACATTTAAGAAGATATTCAACCATAAATAGAACTAGAACAGATCTATCTGGGCCCTAATTTTAGGTCAAATAAATTAGGCAAAAACTTTTAATGAAAAAATTGCAAAGAAAATAGACATGCGGAGACATAAATGAGATTTTAACAAAAATAAGAACAAAATTTTAATAGATCTTAAAAAGATCTAAACCCTAATTTTTAGGGTAAATAGAGAATCAATAGAATCCCCGAGATTTGTACCCAAAGAGGTGAAGAATGAACATAGATGGAAAAGGGGAGAAGTTGGAACCAGATTTGGTCCTAAAATGGGGAAATCGGCTTACCATATTAGGCAAGCTACTAGATTATACCATAAATTGAGTAGCCAGTAGAAAGATAAGACCAATAAGGTAAGTAAATCATCAAGGAATTTCATATCCGGTTGGAATCGAAGAAGGATTAGGGGGAATTAAGGTGACAGCGCCTATGGTTTCAGAGGAGAGGAGATGAGGGAGTTTAAGGGCAGCCGTTTAGAGAATATGAGGGGTATATTGTATGATGGTCGTTGATCTCGAGAGATCAACGGATAAGATAAAAAATTGGATGGGCGGGTATTTAAGTGGGTATGGGGGTCGGGCTAACGGATTTGGGCCAGGGGCATTGGGCTAGGATTTGGTAGGTGGGCTGGGTAATTGGGTTGGTTTGGGTAGCTTAGGTCCGAAAATGATTAAGGAAATAGTCTATTATTGAAATACCCAATTAAATTAGTAAATAATTCGTAAAACAAAGTGATAAATAAATAGTAAAAATATTATATGTGCATAAAAATGATTAATAACAATTATTTAACACTATAAAACATAAAAAAGTTATTTTTTTGCAGAAATAAAGTAATTATAAGTGTATATGGGATATTATTGCAAAATGTGCAATTTTAGCCTTTAAAATGCAAATGTAATTATAACAAATACACCAAAAATAATTAAAACCTAATATGGATGTAAATGATGAAGTTAGATGATAAAATCATCATAAAATAATTTGTGATGCAATTAATGAGTATTTACATTATAAATTGTAGGAATAAACTGATTCAAAAACCTTTTACAATTATAGAAAATTAGGAAAAATGCTTGTATGATGCATATGTGCTATTTTGAAAGTATATATGTATATTTAAAAAATATGAGGGAAACATTGGGTATCAACATCGTCAATGTAAACTTCCATTGATTTCCCTATCTATTATTTGAACATCCTGTTAACTAGGTGTTGGTATGTCGCTCCCGCATTTTTTAGCCCAAAGGGAATTACGTTATAGAAGTACGTTTCGTACTTAGTGATAAAAGAAGTTTTTTCCTGGTCTTCTAGGTCCATCTGAATTAGGTTGTACCTAGAGTAGGCATCGAGAAAAGTAAGTATCTCGTGGCCAACCGTGGCGTCGATCATTCGATCGATGTTAGGAAAAGGGAAGGAATCTTTCAGACATGCCATATTGAGGTCCTTATAATCTATACACATTCTAAGCTTGTTCCCCTCTTTGGGGACTACGACTACGTTGGCTAACCACTCGGGATATTTGACTTTCTGAATGGACCCTATTTTAATGAGTTTAGTTACCTCTTCCTTTATGAAGGCGTTCTTCACCTCGGATTGCGGACTTCTCTTTTTCTTTATCGGTCTGAACTTTGGGTCCAAGCTCAACCGATGAGTTGTGATATCGCCCCGGATTCCTGTCGTATCTAAATGGTACCACGCAAAGCAATCCATGTTATCAATAAGAAATTGAATGAGTTTTTTCCTGAGTTCGGGGGTTAACCTCGTTCCCAAGTATACCTTGCGTTCGGGTAGATACTCGATGAGTATTACCTGTTCTATCTCTTCGACCGTCGACTTAGTTTCATCCGATTCTTCGGGAACGATGAAAGTTCGACAAGTGAGAAAATCCTCTTCATCATCTTCGATTACCTGCTTATCCGCTCCGGTCGAGGCTGGGGGCGGTGATTGCTATTTGGTCGCTTGTTTGTATTTGATGCTCGACTTTTCTGAGGTCGAGGATGCTAGTATCAGCGTCACCTCGTCGACTGCAAACATTTCCTTTGCAATGTATTGTTCTCCGTAAACTGTCCTCACCCCATCCATTGTTGGGAACTTCATCATTTGGTAAAGGGTCGACGGTACCGCCCTCATGTTATGGATCCATGGCCTTCCGAGCAATGCGTTATAACTCATGTCACCTTCGATGACGTGAAATTTTGTGTCATGGATGGTCACGACTACGTTTACTGGTAGGATTATTTATCCCTTTCTCGTTTCGCTTTCCATGTTGAAGCCGTTCAGGACTCGAGATGCGGGTACCATTTGATCAAGTAGGCCGAGCTGTTCTACGACCCTCGACCTGATTATGTTGCCGAGCTACCTAGATCCACAAGAACATGTTTAACTTGAGTTTTATTTTGCAAGATAGAAATTACCAGGGCATCGTTGTGTGGATGGGAGAGGCCTTCTGCCTCCTCATCGTTAATGTAAGGGTGCCTTCGGGCACGTAATCTCGGGTTCGGTTTTCCCGTGTAATCGATACTTTGGTGCGTTTGAATATAGGTCCTTGCGGGACATCGACTCCACCGACGATCATGTGGATAACATGCTGAGGTTTTTCTTCCTCATTATTTTTGTTGGCGTCTGTTTCCCTGAAGTGATTTTTGTCTATGTCACAGAGGAATTCTCTAAGATGACCCTTGTTGAATAATCGAGCTACTTTTTCTCTCAACTGTCTGCAATCTTCGGTCCTGTGGCCATGTGTTCCATGGTATTTGCACATACACGAGGCATCGACGCTGAAATTGTACTTCGATAATCGGGCGCTTCTGTGGGATCCGTGTACTTGTTGAATCCAGTCTTGCTCATGAGTCTCCGAGAATTATGTCCTCGGTCAACCCTTCGATCATTGCGGACGAATTACGTCCCGTATGGTTGTTTCTTCTATTTGCAGCATATGGCTGATATCGATCTTTGGTTGGTCTCGATTCTCTGTCAAAATTCATTTGGTTCTTACCTGTCGACCGACTCGGGTGCACTGAACCCGAGGGGGATCCCAGTTAGTCATCCTCAACTCTAATCCTCGAATTATACCGGTTGTGGACATCTGCCCAAGTCACAGCCGAGTATTCTATCAAATTTTGTTTCAGTTGACGTGATGCGATCGAATTTCGCTCGTTTAGTCCTTGGGTGAAACCCTGAACAACCCAGTCGTCGGTAGTCAGAGGCAACTCCATACGTTCCATCTAGAATCGAGATACAAATTCTCGTAGCATCTCGTTTTCCCTCTGCTTCACCTTGAAGAGGTCTGATTTTCTCGTTGCAACCTTTATAGCTCCAGCGTGCGCCTTTACCAACGAGTCTACCAACATGGCGAACGAATCAATAGAGTTTGGAGGCAAGTTGTGATACCAAATCATAGCTCCCTTGGACAGGGTCTCTCCGTATTTCTTTAGCAATACTGACTCGATTTCATCATCTTCCAAATAATTTCCTTTAATAGCACACATATAAGAGGTAATGTGTTATTTGGGGTCCAAGGTCCCATTATATTTTGGTATATCGGGCATTCTGAATTTCTTCAGTATGGGCTTCATAGCCGCACTTGGAGAAAATGGTTTTTGTACAAATTTTTTGGAGTCCATTCCCTTTAAGATTGGTGGTGCCCCCGGAATCTGGCCAACTCGAGAGTTATAGGTTTCCACCTTCTTATTGTTGGATTCAATCTTCTTTTCCCCCGACTCTATCCTCTTAGTAAGCTCATCGAGCATTCTCATTATAGCAGGGTCGGTCGTTGAAGTATTGTCTCCTGATCTTTTAGGCAATGGCTCGGTACAACGAGTAGCCTCTTGCTCAACCCTATTTGGAGCCCCGTACTGATTTTGCAACTGGGAAATAACATTCTGTTAGGCTTCATCGTTTCAAATATGACTTGGAGACTAACACCTTCGTCTCCTCTGCCCCGGGTACCTCGACCGTCGGTCCGACCTTCTCTACGTACGCTCCCATCGGGGTCTCCGCCTAAATCTGCATTCAAAGCAATGTGTGAACCGGCGTCGACCGGGTTGGCGGGTGGCGCTCCTCCGAGGCCAATTTGTGGAACCTCGACTCCTGGAGCGGCAACATTCTCGTTCCCCCGTGAAGTCCCAGGCCGTTGTCACCATGTGTAGTTGTGTTTTGTGAGTTTGACATGATTTATCCTGAAAACAAAATTCTTGACAAGAAATAAGCGTAAAATAATGTGTTATACCAAAATTAACACTGAAAAATCACTATTATCCTTAGCCCCACGGTGGGCGCCAAACTGTTTACCTCGAAATACGAGTAACAATTAGATTTATAATGTGGTTATAAGGATATGCGATCTAATTCAATGCTAATTGGTGAATGACGAAGTAAACAAATGGATTAAACGATTTATATAAGATCAAACCCGTGTAATTGCAAGTTGTAGACCTCGGTCTGGTCTGGACTCGAGAACGGTTGCCAAGCACAGTAAGAAAAGCAATAATAATAATATCAACAACTTAAATACGAAGGGTTGGCAGTAAATAGAAGAGTATTTGTATTCAGCAACGTGAGTGAAAGCTTGAATGTGATGATAATTGTAATGATCGTCCCCTTACAAACGAATATGGTTCTTTATATAGTAGAGGAATCCTAAACAAGGAATGACTTTAATTGCGGAAGTAAAATACATGATTGGCATTATTAACCGTTAATAGCTCTACTGGCTCCGAGATTCTCGCCGGGATTGATGGTCGATTGCGGATATCTTGCGATTCCGTTACTGTGGTGTCGATCTAGTCTGATCTCGATATCTCAGCTCCCATACTCGTTGGGCCCGAACTCACATCGATCCCAGCTTACATTCGAGACATATCTCTCTAACCCGAAGGCTCGGACATTCGCACACATAACCCAGCATATTGCCTAATGTCAAAAGCATTAATTAAAAAAATTGGAAAAGAAAACATTAAGCAAATAATAAGTCCAAAGTGTAACAGTGACCAAATGAGCCGAAGTTGGTGACATTCTATTGTCAAATGGGCTGAGCTCTCTTTTCGTCTTCTAATCCTTTGAATTGCTGATGTAGTTCACCATATTTTGATCGGTACTTGAAATTAGAAAGGGTTTGGGATCAAGCCCGACATGAACCATGGCACAGGCACAACCACGAGTCGGTAAAAACTTACTCGCGTCCTATATTTTTACCAAATTATATTAGTTTTGCATGATTAAGCGGTATTTTAAAAGGCATTTTCGGGGTGAGCCTCAAAGCGAGCTCTGGGGCGAGGGGCACCAAAAATACGCCGAAGTGATGGTGTGGGGTGAAAGTCTCAATGCAAGAGGCGCACATCCAGCAATTCGGGGCGTACGCCCGAGCGTTTGAGACGCGTTTTCGTAGTGGTACGTAAGCCCCAAAGACTTTCTCAAATTAAAACAAATATGTTAAATAAGTTCTTCACATAATACCCAAATTCTCAAAAGTCAGCTTGTAATTCTCTATATATATATATATATATATATATGTTTGTGAAGATATATTTGATGAATGTATTAATTTAGTATAAACATTTGGTGAGGATAAATTTAAGATTGTAGAAAGCCCATAGAGTATTGTACGATTAATATAATAACCACAACTATGTGTCTGTGTGAATATGACCCTTTTAGGTTAACTACCTTAGAAGAAAATATCCAACTCAGTGGTATTGGTTTCTCTGGTCAGAGGTTACTGTGCTTTAGTAGGTTATGTGATTTGACTTCTATTAATGAATTAGTATCTGTGTTTTCCTTTCCTTATTCTTTGACTTCAATACTCCAAACCTTTTTCATATCTCAGTTTGACCTCCACCTTAATTTTGCTCAATTCCTTTTTGGTTCCCTACAGTCAAGACATTTGAATACCTTAATATAAAGTTAAAGGCAAATGGCCCATATTTTAGGGTTATGAAAATGTGGGTGAAAGGAGATCCTCGAATAGAACAAATAAGAAAAACAATAGCCCCTCCATTTCATTTTATATAACATTAAATAGTTAGAGTACCACAAACGAGTTCACTGGAACCCATTAATTCTTTATCACACTCTGTATATCTATTCATCAAATATCTATAAGTATTTTATCCTGAACTCAATCATTATAGTATATAAATTTGATATCGTTATAGAAATTCATAAACTTTATATTCTGAATCCGCCTCTTATTTCTTTTCATTGCATTTCAAATCATTCAACATTCCAAAAACTTATAGTTCAATTGTCCACATTATGCGACAATAGCCTGTAAGAGAAACTTGTCTTTTTAATTTGGGTTGAAAATTTGCCTAGTTGGCAGTCAAAGAGAAGGGTTCTTGTGCCACGTTGGAATTCTATTAGGCTTAGGGGTAAATTTATTGACTGTTTTAATTGTAGAGACGTATTCGAATTAATGTTTTAAAAGGCGAGGGCGTGAGGCGGAGCGTTTTACCTCTGACGAGGCGAGGCGTAAGCCTTGAGACATGCGGCGTAAGTCCCACGGATCTTTAAATTTTACTAATTTCAAAAATTGTAAGAGAGTATAAAATAAAAAATAATTATATTACATTAAATCACAAAATTATAAAAATAATCTATTTGAAATATTTATATATTATAATTCAACTATGAATAATACGCAAAGTATAACATATATCATAATATGCAAATCAGCTGCAACGTCGTTATAACTCAAACATCAAAAGTAATGTATTCGATACAAAATTTTATTTGTATCTCTTAAGGAGTAATGAATCTCGAAAGAATTTTGATATTATAATTTGATATTTTTCTTAAAATACGCTTTTTATTTAATATGCTTTTTTATTTGAAAGAAATTTTTTATAAAAATATAATCCACAATTTAAATATGATTCTCTTGCATCATTTGTTTTTAAATTTCAACAAGTTAATAAAGTGACACATAATTCACCATACAATACCATGATAACTAATTATTTGTAAATAGTTACTAGTTAATACTGAGCTATTAAATTAATAAATATTGTATCTCGTAAACGTGAAGAAAAAAATATTTAGAAAATAATTATATAAAAAATTATGGATTATTATATAGTAAAGACATAACAAAAGTTAATAAATAAATACTTTTTAAATGAAAGATTTATTTAAAATTAGCTATCATAGCAGTCTTAGTGGATAACGTGCAATAATTTTTATTTTAATTATGACATAAAATACTCTCAACTTAATGATTTATGATTAAGAGAAAAGTAATTTTGAATTGTCAACAATTTATTAAGAAAATTTGAGGATTCCAAGGTTAGTTACATATAATTGTATAAAGTTCTATTAGGCGAGCCTAATACGCTGTGCATTGGGCGTGTCCGGGCGTAAGCCCCGATGACCGAGGCGTAAGTCTCACGAAACTAAGCCCCACACATAATCCCAAAGGCGTTTTACGAGTGCTCCGCCTCGGGGCGAGTCCCAATTCTACCTTTTAAAATAGAGATTTGAACGGATAGTATACCTAATTTATAAACGTGGATAATTTTTTAAAATAGAGGAACACATCTGACCTTTTTCTTTCCCATTTTATAATATAGTTTTTTACTGGCAAGCTAAGGGCGAAATGACGGCAAGGTTTTTTTTTGAAAAGTTGAAGGAGTCAAAGACTTTTGGCGGAGCTAAAAGGAAGACTATTTCGGAGAAATTTTGGTAAAAAATATAGTGCATGGAATTCTTGATTTCAAGCCACGTTATTGCCTTGTAAGGAATTCTTGTATTATATAATGGTCAAAGATTGAAACTTTACCCATGTCATTCAAGTAATTCAGCTGAATATATCAACAAGAGACAACGGAGTAGTGTATTTTCCATTACTTTCTTCCCTCGAGGAGCAAGACAACTAAATTTCGTTCATGTCTAGACTCTAGACTAATTTAATTTTCATCATTCATCACTAAATGACAGTCATTTTAGGTACTTGTTAAAATGAAAACTAGAAAAATTAAAGGACAGAAAAAATTGATCGAGCTAGTTTTGTCATAACAGTACAAATGCTTAATTAGTAAAATACATGTGCTTGTAAACTATTAGTGTAGTTTAATATGTGGTAGCAGTTTAATTAATATTAATATATTTTACTTTTAACAGGTTATCAATTAGTAATATTTATTAATTACTTGATAAAAATGGTTACGTGAGTCTTAGCTAGCATTCGGCCATAGATTTCTTTTTAAAAAATCTGATTTAGGTGAAATTTGGTTTGAAGATGAAAATATGTTAAATTTGTTTTAAAAAATTTGATTTGGGTGAAGTTTGGTTTGAAGATGAAAATGCGTTTGTACGTCAGTTTCAAAACATATTTCACTTTATTATTTTTTGTGAAAAAACATAAAACATGTGATAGTAATATTTAAGGCCAAACCCAGCTCTTGGATTTGGGTTTTAGGAATTTGTCAAAATATGAATATAATTTATGAACAAATATATATTTATCAAAGAAAATTTAACAAAATTTATGAGCAAACGGTCCATAATGTGACATGATTTTATGATGTTGCACGTAACTCAAAGATTAGGCACACAAAGGATGTATAGTAATTTCAATTCGTCCTATAAAAAGTCTTTGTCAAGCATGGCTACTCAACTAAAAAGCTGATTTCTTCTACCTAATATTCCACAAAACCGCAATAAATTCATGTCTACTCACAAACTTGAAGGTATACGTTATAAAATAGAAGAGGATGACCACCATCTAAAATCGTCAAACACAATAACACTGACTTTTTCAATTCCTCATGTATATCGTTCATTTTGATATACTCCAACAAGTACATTTCGGTTATGAATTCGGTTGAATGAATAGCTTTGGTCAAATCTCTTATTATTAGATAGTTATAAATTATTAATCTAGAATTCAGTAAATTAATTTAAAATTATTGTCAATCAAATCACTTAAATAAAAAAATAGCCATCAGGTGTATAATCTATACATAATTTATGTATATCGACTAGAAAAAATAAATTATGAATATTTTAACTATTTATGTAAAGATCGTTTAAAAGAACTAAAATTCAGAACTTATAAACTTTAAATTTTGATTTCGTCGCAGCCTCTAACAATACCTTTATATAGTATTAGTTAACACATCACCTTTTGAAAATGAAGGGCCTTATTTTAATATTCAAGGATACGTGTGTTCCCATTTTCCGACAATTCATTGTCAAACTCTCTCAAAAGCGCGGCTATCTTCTGTTAGTCAAATTTCCCGCACTTTCCCCACACTGCTTACAATTACATGCACGTATATATAATAACTAATTCTTCTGTCCACAACCTCCATCCTCTCATCAAAACACAAACAATAGAATTTAATATTACTCCCATCCTTATATTTCTTGAGTTTCTGTTTAGTAACAAAAAATATGGCAGCACTCCAAAAATTCACAGTTTTATTTCTCTCAATACTCATTTTATCTTCTTTTCATCAGAAAGTCTTGGGATTGAGAATATTAAAAGGAGAAGAATGGTTGAAGCAGACGACTGATTTAATCATTCAATCACTTCCTCGAGGTCGAGTTCCATCTTCTGGTGCCAGCCCATGCACTAATATCCCCGGTGGCAAAAGGCGAGGGCGATGTGCGTTGGCTCAGAATGAAAATAATGATACCCAAAAGCAAGGATCAACACAATAATTGATCTTGATCGAGGTTTATTTTATTTTATTTTCAATTTTTTGGGATTTAGCTAGGATATATTTTAATATTGTAAATTTACCCAATGACTTAGGTAGCAACTTCTAAGATCATTGTAGAACATTTTTCCTTTTTCCATGTTTGTTTTCCCCAAAGAAATATATGTCACAGGAGTATGAATGGTGTTTTTGTATGGTGGAGGACAGCTAGATGACATCAAATCGTGGTTGTTAACCTCCATCTAACATTGTATTACGTAATATTCTTATATATATATAAAATTCTTTCATCTTAATTTCACCTTGACCGACACCTTCTTATATCACGATTGTTGTTAGTACTTTGCGTTTGTTGTTATTATTCGTATTAATTAATAAAGGTTATATATATAATGATAGTGAATCATTTTTTATACCATTAGCGTACAGAATTTTACTTATTATAGCGGGTTATATATATATATATATATATATATATATATATATATATTTGATAGATTGTAAGCTTTAGCGAGTTTGGAATGACTTTAACATCAACTCATCGATATCCATTTCATGGACAAACTATTAAAAGGAAACTAGTAAAGGTAATATACTCTAATGTATATTGAAGGGAATGCTTGTGTTTTAATCTTTAGTAAAAGTCAACTGTGAGATTATTCTACTTAATTATAGTCGTCGATCTTAATTGGTTGAGAAATTTGAATATCCAATGATATATTTGGGGATCTTTATACAAATAGCCGACTGAATTTATTGTTTATTTTTTCTAGACGATATATATAATTATACACGATTATATATATAATATGTACATTATATATATATATATATATATATATATATATATATATATAATCAGTATAATTAGTGTATGTCGGTTAATAAAGTAAATTTGAATCTGGCCGGCTATTTGTAAATCCCTTCGTTTAAGTTCTATTTTTGCAACATGTTGACTACTAGAAGGAATTAGAAGCCCACTAGAGTAGTCGGCCCAACTTACTAGATATTTTCGGTAACCACAGACCTCTAATTGTATTTATTGATTTATTTATTTATTATTTGTGGCCTTTGTTTTAAAAGGCAAAATTGGGACTCGTCCGGGGCTCATCCTGAGATGGAGCACTTATAAAACGCTCCTGGACTTATGTGTGGGGCTTAGTTCCATGAGACTTACGCCCCCGGACACGTCCAACGTCCAGCCTAATAGAACTTTATGCAATTGTGTGTAACTAACCTTGTAAATCCTCAATGTTTTTTAACAAATTGTTGACTATCCAAAATTATTTTTTCTTCAATAATTAATCATTATATTGAGAGTATTTTATGTCATAAAAAAATAAAAATTATTACATGTTATCCACTAAGACTGTTATGATAGTAATTTTAAATAAATCTTTCATTTAAAAGTATTTATATATTAACTTTTGTTATGTCTTTATTATATAATAGTCCATAATTTTTTTATAATTATTTTCCTAAAAAAAATTTCTTCAAGTTTACGAGATACAATACTTATTAATTTGATAGCCCAGTATTAGCTAGTAACTATTTACAAGTAATTAGTTATTATGGTATAGTATTGTGAATTATGTGTCACTTTATTAACTTGTTGAAACTTAAAAATAAATTATGCTAGAGAATCATATTTAAATTGTGAATTAATATTTTTATATAAATTATATTTAAAAAAGAAAGCATATTAAGTAAAAAGAGTATTTTTAAAAAATCAAATTATAGTATCGAAATTCTTTCAAGATTCATTATTCCTTAAGAGATACATATAAGAATTCGCATCGAATACATTACTTTTGATGTTTGAGTTGTAACGACGTGGCAGCTAATTTGCATATTATGATATATGTCATACTTTTCGTATTATTCATAGTTGAATTATAATTTATGAATGTTTTAAATAGATTATTTTATATAATTTTTTGGTTTAAATGTAATTTTATAACTATTTTTTATTTTATACTATCTTAAATTTTTTGAAATTAATAAAATTTAAAGATTCATGGGACTTACGCCTCGCCTCACGTCCCGCCTTTTAAAACATTGTTTGTGGCAAGGGCTACCTATTTAATTTCAAAGAGTGAATGTGCGCATGTGTGTATATATATTTTCTTTTTTACAACAGATAAAAGAAAATTACACACATCAGGAGTTCACTGAGAATCAAACTTGTAATATTACAGTTTGGATGTTTGTTGTTTCTTTTGCTTCAATTAAATTAGTTTCCTAGTTGTTGTTTGTGCTTCTTCTTTTTATCTATTCATATTATTCACTAAAAAATAATTAAATAATGATTTTTTTTAAAAATACGTTAAATATGGATAAAAATCATATTATCAACTTAGAAAATGGATAACCAATGAATAACTAATGATTTTAAAACTTTTACATTTGTAGAGTCTCAAATTGGGGGTTCCTTAAGTTTGGGAGTCTAGGAATTCTCCCAAAAGTAATCATATTTGAGTTTTCACCCAGCCATATCCGACATGACCCGCCCGTTAGCCACACCTAGATGTGATTATGCTTTTTTTAAGGCGAGATTCTATCGGTAACAACCTATCTACCTTCATAAGGTAAGAGTGAAGTCTGCGTACACATTATCCTCCTCATATCCTACTTGTGCGATTATACTGGTATATTATTATTGTATCTCTTGGGTACTTGGTCAAATTTAGAGTCAAATACTACAAGAGAATCAAAGTACTTGAAATGACCCTATTTTGGGCAGTCACATGGCAAATACAGAGGAAGACAAGTAGAAGTTGCATCATAATAGCAATTTACAAGGCAAAAAGAGCAAAATGCCATGGGTCATATCATGAAAATGGAAAGTTCCTTTGAAAAAAAAACTAATGTACAGATCAAATTATGAACATGTGAAATTTGTCCCCTCAAACCTTACAATTTTCAAATTTCCATCAATTTCTCATATATAGCTGTCTTGAATTCAATTTGCGATATTCTGATTGGCACCCACTTCAATAAAAATGTTTGGGCCCCAATTAATCAGTTTTTTATTGGCATCTATATAGCTTCCTCTCCGATTTTATATAATTTCTATAAAAAATATTAATGTACTTTTATATTTAAAAATAATTTAATTTTAAACTTCATTTTTTACAATTAATGATGTTTTATGATCACACAATAATTACAAGTTACAACAATTTTTTTTTGTTAAACTTTGTACTCAATCAAATATTATCACGTTAATTAGAACTCGAAGGAATAATAATTTCTTGAAGAGAGAAAAAGGAAATCCGTAGTACTTTCACTTAAAAAATACTACTTTTTTAGCATTTGGTTTCAATTTTTGTATGTGATTACGAGTTTTACTCCAAAAAGAAAAAGGATTGTATTAATTAGAATTAACAACTTAAAGTAGTTATATCAAGTTATAATGGACAAAAAATGCTCTATCTTCTGCTCTAATTTATGTAATATCATTTGATTGGAAATAAAATTTATTTAGGATATACTCCTTCCGTTTACTTTTACTTGGTATGTTTTGGCTTTTCACGTCCCTTAAAAAATAATAAATGAAGTGCATAATTTACCATGATGTCCATATTAGTTGATGTATATTTGAGAAAATGATTTGAAACGAGTAATAAATATTGTAGGTATAATAGAAAATTCTTAGTTATCTTCTCTTGATAGGCGTAAAGTGACAACTAAAAACAAAAATATATTTTTAGTATACCTGACAAGTGAAAGAGGGCGAAGGGAGTAAGTTACCGAAGATAATACTAAATATCACGAAAAGTAGGACTAAAGGGTGTGCGTAGATTACTACTCCCTCGTGTTCACAATAAGTGACCAGTTTGGTTTTAGCACGCTCATTAAAAAATATTAAATTATATATAAAAATACCTAGTATGACTAAATTACCCCTAATTAAATATTTAATGTGAGAAGTAAGAAAACTTTTTAGGCATAGGTACATAAGGGTTATTTTGTAAAAATAAATTGAATTCTTTCTTAATTATATAAATGAACACTTATTTTAGACCAAATAAAAAAGTAAATTGATCACTTATTATGAACCGAAGTGAGTATTTCTCTTTATAAAATTATTAGTTGTACCGTTCCGTCTTTAAAAAGTCAAATTAACTAATTTTTGACTGAAAATGTTAAACATAGTATCTGTCATATCACTGTAAGGAAAAATACAACTTGTCTTTGTGAACATTAAAAGTGGATAATTTCGGAGAGAAATTAGAGAGTGCAATAATTTGTGAACAGGGAAAGAGCAAGTGGCAAATCTCACAACACAAAACGAAAAAGTAAGCATCAATTTTTTATACCCGGTAAAAAGAGTAATTCGGAAGAAATAAAAAAATGGAGTATACGGTTAGAACGGACGTACCTTTCTTACGACTAATCGAGATTGGATCATGATTGGCCATGGTACGATCCGTATTATATCGAGCCTCAATGCAGAGATAGATTGCTAGCTCGTAATTTATAGACTGACCACGGTTGAAATTAATCAAGATCGAGACCAAGCAGAACGGAAATCGAGTAAGACCGATGAAAGTTTACCTAGTCAAACAACGGTAAGCCGAAATATCCATAATTGAGCGAGGATCACGGCGAAAATCTCGACACGTATCAAGATGATGCCGGTTAATTAGTCAATCATAGAATTTCTTATTGTATCTAGAATTGTACCATAAGTAGGACTCCCCCGCTGTATAAAGAGGTCTAATCATTCGTAAAAAAAATCATATTCATGCAATACAAAGCAATATATTACTCATTTCTTTAAGCTCTCAGTACTCGATTACTTTGTTCATATCTCATTTTGCTCATCCATTCGGTTCGAAGCTAGCTAGGATCAACCGTTTGAAATTTCATTATCATAAAGATTCATTATGTTTTAACTTTAACGTTTATAGCTTGTTTGGCCAAGCGTTTTTTGGGCCAAAAGTGTTTTTTTTTAGGTGTTTGACCAAGCTTTTGGAAGGTAAAAAAAGTATTTTTGGGGAGAAGCAGAAGCAGTTTTGGAGAAGCAGAAAAAAATAGCTTCTCTCCAAAAGCACTTTTTTGAGAAGTACTTTTGACAAAAATACACTTAGAAGCAGTTTTCAAAAGCTTGGCCGAACACTAATTACTGCTCAAAAGTATTTTTTAAATTAATTAGCCAAACACAAATTGCTTCTCACCAAAAGCATTTTTTTACGAAGTACTTTTGATGTTAAAAACGATAATAGGAGCAAGCTCACACACCATTGAATAAATATACAGTAAATTTATATTAAAAAAAATAAAAAAGGAGGAAGGCACCCTAACCACCGTTCATGTTAGGATAGGTGGGAGCATCACCAAACCTATTTTACATTATACTATGATTTGATACGAATATTGACCCTACCCCTTAGCTTTTTACAGGCAGGAAAAAGGAAAGCGAAAGATGTCTACACAATCCAAATAAAGGTACTTTAGTACTCAAGGCAATATATATATATATATATATGTATCACTCAATCCCCAACAACCTCATCTTCCACATGACAGTACTATGTATTACCATTTGACCAACTGACCATATCTTCTGCTGTAATAATCTCTTTTCTATTTGGATGAGTAATTATTTTTGTGTGACATATATATCACGAGTTTGAATTTTGAAGGTAGCCACTAATTCTGCACCCAATTTCTGACTAGTTGTATGCCGGTTAGAGTTTGGTGCTCTGGCTTGTGGGATTCAAGATATTTACTTCATGTCTCAAATTATATATTTTCAAGGCAGTGGTATGTTGTATATAAAAATATTACTCTCGTTGTCTCACTTTATGCGATATATCTTTTTTAGTCTAAAAAGAAAATATAATCATTTTATATATTTTTATAAATTATTTAATTTTAAATTTTTCTTTTCTTCTTTGATGACATGATGGCCCTGTTTGGTCATAATTTTTTTTTCTCTACTGTTTTCCAAAATTGTTTTTACTTTTTTTTTTAAAAAATTAATGTTTGGCCATAAAATTTTTAATATTTACTTGAAGATGAATTTCGAAACTTTTCGAAAATTTGAAAAACTCCAAAAAGATATTCTTCAACATTTTCACTTCGGATCACTTACAAAAAATATAAAATAGCTCAAAATTATATTCATATCCAAACACAACTCTAATTTTCAAAAATCATTTTCACTTGGAAAAAATATCACTGTTTTTTGAAATTTTACAATAATTATTTCCAAGCGCCCACGATTTTATAGCAACAAAAATTTCTACGACATATTTTTAGAGCGTAAGTTTCAAAAGCTTTTTTTTCTTTTTTAAGCTGTAAACTTAGCTAGGCAAGATCTGTCACAAAAATTGAGCGAATAAGTGAATATTATTTCTGAAATTATTATTTACATAAGGGAATAGTGAAGTTTTGCGATGAAGGGCTCATGTCGAATGATAATACTTCTAGGTATAAATTGTCTTCGACAGTGCCCAAAGATTTTCGGTTTCTACCTTGAAAATAAAGAAATAGTTTCATGATAGGAAGTATTTTATTCTTTAAACAATTTATCCGGCACAAATCCTATTTAGTTGAGTAAGAACTAGTAGCTCTAAGTCCTACTACTAGAGCATTTTTCTTTTTCGGAATAATGTTATTCTAAGTCCTCCGCTACGACAACGTTTCATACTGGTAGCTGAAAAGACCGAAAAACTATATATAAGATAGGTGATGGTATGCTATAGGAACCCGTATTTTAGCTATATTTTATACTTTAATTACTGTATATCGTACCTAATTGTTAGTACTTTGTACTAGGATGTGATTTCGAGTGGAGAAGCAAATTTAAAGCTAAAATGGATGAACTGATACTTTAAAGTCTGAGTAAAATCCCAAGAAATTAAGTCGGATCGTGTTTGGGAGGACCAAGTCTAGATATCAAAAATTGAAGAAAAATCAACGCGTGGAAAATGCACTAATGTGCAGCATGGCGCACCGAGGGGTGTGTTGCGCTAGTGCAGATTTTCTGCAGAGTGACAAAATTAGCCCCTCTGATAAAACACTACTCAAAAATGGCAAATTTTCGACTGTCAAATCGGACAGAAACCGATCGAAAATCGAGCTTTTCCGACATATTACCGGCCGAAAAAGGTTGGTCGGAAAACACAACGGTTGCAAATTTCCGACGGATTTGGTCGCAAATTGAAAAATAAGGACGCGGTAAAATATAAGTGATTTGCGATTGAATTGGTCGGTAAATTTCCGACCGATTCGGTCACAAATTTAAATAATAAATAAATACATAATATAATTTTCGGACCAAATCGGTCGTAACATTTGAGAATAAATAAATTTAAAAAAAATCAAAATTTCATAATTTGCGATTGAATCGGTCGCAAATCTCGAAACTTTTTGCGACTGAATTAGTCTCAAATCCACTCCAGATCTGAAAAAAATGTAGCAGAAGTCTACTATATTTTTAACTAGACCATATGCCAAATAAAACAACCAACAATCTAAAACTTTGATTCAATCAAATTCTTCGACAACAATCTAAAACCTAGATCCAACTACCAAATTAATATGAAAAGTGTAATAAAAGCATAGTAAGAATAACAATTAGTTGCACAAAAAAATCAAAAGTGCATACTAATTTGCTCCTTTCTTAGTAAATCATCCCAAACTTGATCCACTATTAATTCTTTGTAGTTTTTCGAGTTTTGATAACAACGATACAGTGAAAAAATGAAAATTACAAACACCAATTTCAGCAAACAACGTGTTCTTCTTTACGAGGCTTAGCAAAAAATGGAAACAAAGAAGAAAAAATCGAGGGAGATGGGAAAACTGACCGCGATAGGGGAGAGCGAGAGAGGTGTCGCCGGAAAAAGACGGTTGTTGCCGGAGCAACTTGATGCCTAGGGGAGGGCGTTTCCGGCGAGGAGAGAAAGAAAAGAGAGAAGGAAGAAAAAAGATAAAGAAAAAAGAAAAGGGTCAGGGGGTTTTAAAAACTATTTTCGGCTGAATCGGTCAAAAATTTAAAAAACATTCGACTGATTTGATCGCAAATGAGGTCAACGAACTCAGACCTCGTTTTAATAAATTTTTGCGACCTAATCAGTCGCAATTTTTTATTCTTTTAATAATTTTTCCGACCGAATCGGTGGCATCTTTATCATTTTTTAAATTTTTAAACTTTTTTCGACTGAATGGGTCGCAAATGAGGCCAATGAAGTTAGACCTCATTTTAATAATATTTTGCGACAGATCAGTCGCAAATGCCTTCGCGGTATTTTTCGCCAAATTTTGCGACGGATGTAGACGGAATATCCATCGTAAAGATTAATAAAAATTGGAAAATATATTTTTATGTCATTTCCGACCGAATCCGTCCGAAATTTTTGACTACTTTTTTCGGTCAGAATATTTCGGTCGGAAATGGTCGGCCTTTTTAGTAGTGAAATCCCACGTGCGCTGCACATGGGGTGGCACATTAGTACAAAATAGTGCCCAACTTTTTCACTTCGGCTCGAAAAGGATTGTTTCAACGGAGCAGTTCCTACATGGCATATGTTGGCCTAAAAAATTGAATAGTTTTGAAGATTGACAAAGGAACTCAAAAATGAACCAGGTCCATCACTGGCAGACATAGACACAAGCAGAGTCAAAGGCACATGAGGTGCATATGCAGGAGATAAATGAAATCTGGTAAAATAGAGATATCTCCTAATCGAAAAGATTGCAAAATGATAAGGAGAAGGACTCCTTATTCAGCCAGAACATAATCTAAGATAAGGAAAGATTTGAGGAGTTGAGATTAACTAGAACTCTTCCATCAAGGAAGAGTAGCATTAGAACTCTAGTTAATTCCTTATCTACTAATCCTATATATTGTAGATTGTTCTTATTGTACAACTATGCACAAAAGCAGAAATTAAGCAAGAATTGAGAGCAAAATTAGCCAGGCAATTCTGCAAGCAGTTCGTGTGAAATTTGAGTGTGTGAATCTGAAGCTACTTGAACCAGCTAGAAGAACCATATCCAACTGTTGTCTTTTAGTTTAGTTTATTTGTAGTAGGTGGTTTTAACTTGTACCTTTTCAGCTTTATCTAGAAGTGTTTGTAATAGGTACTGTGTGTTTCAAGTTATAGCTAACTTGGAGTTTGTCGCAAATAGCTAGAGACTAGTTTGCTACAAGTGATTAGAGGTAATCCTAGGTTTACAAAAGAGTTTTTGTAAATATTGTTTGGCTCACTGATTCAGTAAAGATATTTGGGAAGATCCTACTGGGAATTGAGCCAGGTGATTTTCACATAAAAATCTTTGCGTTCTTTAATTTTTGTATTTATTATTCCGCAAACAGTAGGAGTTAGAACACATAGAAGAACCTGGTTCTTCTGTAATAAATTCACTGATTTTGGCATATTTTTATATGTTTTGATGTTACTTTACCCATGTTTTAACCGTTTTTGTTGCTATTTGGTGTTAAAAATGCCCACCATGGTTTAATTATTGGTTTATGACTAATTGAGTTGTGTGTGATGATTTAGGGTGTTTGGAGTGCAAAAATATGAAGAAAAGGTGCTCTATCTAGAGGAAGAGGGGTTGGATGCGTCGCACCCACCCTAGAAAAAATTCATATTTTGTGCACCCTTAGATGTGAAGTCGGACCATAGCATCCGCACCTGGCCCCAACTGAGATGGAGGAACAAAGGGTGGATGCTAGTATGCGAAGCTGAGAAGTGGAGGACAAGGTGGATGCGAAACATCCACCCCAGCATAAATCCCTAAAGCTGAGTCGGATTAGGAATAGGAGAACTTTGTCCCACGACTTTTGTACGCAATATATAAGCCAAAAACGCCTCTTTTAGGTCATTTAACATATTGGGAAGTAGAAAAAAGTCATGACAAAGCTTGAAAATCGTGAAATTCTTCTTGAGTTCTTATGTTATCCTTCTTTTATTGATTTTTATGCACTCTTGTGAATTATTTGATGATTGTATGAACATGAGTGGTTAAGAACCCTATTATTTTGGGGTCATTGGTGATGCATGAATGTTGATGTTTGAAGTTTAATTTGACGAAGTTGATTTTATCATATTGGGTTGTTTATTTAATTCTGTTTTTAATTATTTTGTTGAGTAGCTGACAGTGAAATACTATATACGAATCTAGAGTTGAACTCGAAAGTGAGAATTCTAGATTTCATATAGAATTAAATAGAGATGGTTCTTGAATCCGGGCATTGGGGAACGAATTTGCAATTAGGATAGAAATATACATAATTGCCTTGCTTGGTTGAAATACAGGAAGTGTGAATGAATTATTGTTAATCTAAATTCCATAGACATATAGGCATTAAGTTAACTTGAATAGGCGAGAAAGAACTCGACAGATTCTTATGAGTAATATCAACCTTGTCAATCAACAATCCAGATAAATCAATTAGTCAATTTAAGCCAAGAACACAACACGAGTGTTAGCTAACCCGTGACCCTGGAATATTATCTCCTCTTGATTGTTATTCGAAACTGCTTAATTGTTTTGGTTTATTTCTAGTTATTCCATTACTTTATAATTTTTAGGTAGTAAATTAATAAATTATCTATTTTGTGAGAAATCTCTTTAATCGATAAGTCATTTCAGTTTGAATCAGTCGAAAGTTAATCATAAGTCTTCGTGGTAACGATACTCTACTCACTACTCTATTAATTGACGACCACGCATACTTGCGTGAGTGTGTTTGGTCGTAACAAGTTTTTGGCGCCGTTACCGGGGAATTAAAAATTAGCTACTTGACTAAGTTAAGCTTTTATTACTTATTTGTTCAAGTTTTACTTTTTAGTTTGCCTTGTTTGTGTTAACGCGGGCTCTTCTCTTGAATACAGAGGAGTTGAAAAGCAAACAACCTCCTTCCTTTTGATCCAGAAATTGGACGAACACTTCATAGAGTGAAGAAGGAAGTCGAAGCAAGAACGAGAATAGAAAGAGAGTTGGACATCGTATTTCAACCCCAACCAATAGAGATGGCAGGTAATGAAGAGCGTCCGGTGATAGAAGCCGCAAGACCTAATATTTCTAATATGACTCAGGCTATCGTGAAACATGATATCACGGGGTATTTTGAACTCAAACAGTACATGGTACAGCTGGTTTAGTCCACAGGACAATATGTTGGTCTATTTCATGAAGACGCGCAGAGGAACATTCAGAACTTCTTGGAAATTACGGACACTAACAATTATCCGAACGTTTCTAAGGACTATGTCAGGCTGACACTATTTCTCTTTTCATTGTTGGGGGAAGCTAAGGAATGGTTGCAAAAGGATCCTATGAACTCAATCCGCACTTGGGATGATTTAGCAAGTAAATTCATAATCAAGTTTTTCCCTACTAAGAAGACAAAATCGTTGAGGAGCCAAATTCTTGGGTTCCAACAACGGGATGGCGAGACACTTCGTCAAGCTTGGGAAAGATACAAGAAGCTACTCAGAGACTGCCTGCATCATTGTCAGACCGATGAGGTATTGGTTCACACTTTTGTTGATGGGCTAGACGAGGCATCAAAGATGAATCTTGATTCAACTTGTGGGGGTAGTTACAGTGAAATTCAACTCCTTCTAAATAACTTCGTTGCTAATGATCATAATTGGAAGGGAGATAGGGACGGAAAAAAGCAATTAAACAGAAGGCCGCCATGATGATTGAGCTTGATGACTTCTCAGCCATGAGAGCAGATATTGCAAAGCTTGCAAATCAGATGAACAGAATGACAATGCAACAAACACAACAGATGCAATATGTCCAGCAGATGTCTATTTGTTGCGAACTATGTGGTGACAGTCATATGAGTGACATGTGCCCCACGAATCCTGAATCTATATACTATGTGGGGAAACAAAATAGAGGTCCGATGAATCAGCATGCACAATATGGGAACATCTACAATCCAAATTGGAGGAATCATCCTAACTTCTCATGGGGCGGAAATCAACAGAATTAGAATCAGTATAGGCCCCAAGGAAATTTTAATCAGCCTCAAAAGCCACCCCAACAAACAGATGAGAGTATGAATGACTTGCTGGAAAAGTTGTTGCTTGACAATCAACAGCTCAGGACCGATTTCAGAAATCTTGAGAGGCAAATGGGGCAGTTAGCAGCAAATCAAAATACTAGACCTGCAGGCACTCTTCCCAGTGATACAAAGAAGAACCATCAAGTAAATGCAGTTACACTCAGAAACGGGAGGGAACTAGAGGAAGTGCCAAAGAAGAGAAAGGAAAAGCCCATACCTGAGGAGAAGCTGACCCCTAAGGCAATACACAAGTCAAGGAAATGATGCAGGTTCAGAGCCAGTGGAGGCTGCAAGGCCACCACCCCCTTTCCCCCAGAGATTGCAGAAAAAGAATGATGATCGCATGTTCAACGAATTTCTCTCTATGTTGAGCCAGGTTCAATTAAATATTCCATTGGTGGATGTACTTCGTGACATTCCAAAGTATGCTAAGTACATAAAATATATAATGGCTCACAAGAGGAAATTGACTGAGTTCGAGACAGTTGCACTTACTGAGGAGTGCACTTCAAGGGTCCAAAACAAGCTTCCTCAAAAAGTTTAAGGATCTTGGCAGCTTCATCATCCGATGCGAATTGGTAATATTGATGTGGGTCGTGCTCTTTGGGATTTGGGGGCGAGAATAAATCTGATGCCATTGTCCTTGTTTAAGCAATTGGGTCTGGGAGCTCCAAGACCAACCACTGTGATGTTGCAATTAGTTGATAGGTTCACACCCTACCCTGAAGGAGTGATTGAAGATGTGCTGCTACAAATTGGGAAATTTATCTTCCCAAATGACTTCATTATTCTAGATATTGAGGCTGATGAACAAGTTCCAATCATATTGGGACGACCTCTCTTGGCTACTGGTGATGCAATAATTAAAGTGAGAGAGGGAAAAATGATTATGAGGGTGGACAACGAGGAAGCCGTCTTTAATGTCTACAAAGCAATGTAACTTTCCCGCCACTATGAGGAGATCTATATGATATATGTTGTGGAGGTGGATAAGCAACTTCTTGACACGAGTGTATATCTAGACGACTCTCTAGAAAAAGCACTCGTGTTGTTCGATAGCTTGATGAATGATGATGAGGTTAAGGAGATGATGCATATCCTAGATGCATCATGTGCTTACATGCAGGGAATACACCTGTTTGAGCCCCTAAATAGGCCAGGTGGGCCTCCTCCAAAGCCGTCAATTGAAGAAGCTCCAAAATTGGAGCTTAAACCCCTACCCCTCACCTTAAATATGCTTATTTGGGTAGTTCTGACACTTTACATGTTATTGTTTCTTCTGACTTGTCTAAATTGCAGGAAGAAAAGCTATTGAGAGTCCTACGTGAGCGCAAATGAGTAATTGGGTGGACAATGTCTGACCTTAAAGGCATTAGTCCAGCTTTCTGCATGCATAAAATCCTCATGGAGGACGGAACAAGTCAAGTGTAGAGTAACAACGCCGGCTAAATCCAATCATGAAAGAGGTTGTAAGAAAAGAAGTGATTAAGTAGCTTGATGCATGTATTGTATTTCCAATATCTGATAGCAAATGGGTAAGCCCCGTTCAATGTGTGCCAAAGAAAATTAGGATGATTGTAGTAGTTAATGAAAATAATGACTTAATTCCTACAAGAACTGTCACTAGGTGGAGAATTTGCATAGATTATAGAAATTAAACAATGCCACCCGGAAAGAAAACTTTCCCCTCCCCTTTATTGACCAAATGCTTGATAGGTTAGCTGGCCAGGACTACTACTGTTTCCTGGATTGTTATTCGGGGTATAATCAGATAGCTATAGCCCTAGAGGACCAATAGAAAACTACATTTACGTGTTCTTATGGCACGTATGCGTTCAAGAGAATGTCCTTTGGTCTTTGTAATGCACCTGCGACTTTTCAAAGGTGTATAATGGCTATTTTTACTGACATGGTTGAAAGATTTATAGAAGTGTTCATGGATGATTTTTCTGTGTTTGGATGTTCTTTTGATAATTGTTTAATGAACCTTGATAAAGTGCTTGCTAGGTGTGAAGAGACGAACTTGGTGCTAAATTGGAAAAAGTGCCATTTCATGGTACGTGAAGGTATAGTCCTGGGGCACAAGGTGTCCAAAAGTGGTTTGCAGGTAGACAAAGCGAAGGTGGAGGCGATGGAAAAATTTCCCCCACCGACATCCGTCAAAGGCATTCACAGTTTCTTGGGCCATGCGGGTTTTTATCGTCGTTTCATTAAAGATTTTTTGAAAATTTCTTCTCCTTTGTGAAAGCTACTTGAGAAATATGTCCCCTTCAAGTTTGATGATTCTTGTCTAAAAGCATTTGAGGAGCTGAAAGGAAGGTTGGTGACTGCACCAATTATCATCGCCCCAGATTGGGCGCAGCCATTTGAGTTGATGTGCGATGCAAGTGACATAACAATCAGAGTTGTTTTAGGGAAAATGAGGGATAAAATCTTTCACTCCATTTATTATTCGAGCAAAACTATGAATCCAGCTTGGATGAATTATATAATTACTGAAAAGAGTTGCTTGCAGTGGTGTGGGCGTTTGACAAGTTCAGATCCTATCTAATGGGAACCAAAGTCATCGTCTACACAGATCATTCAGCTGTCAGATACTTGTTTGAAAAGAAAGACGCCAAGTCGAGGCTGATTCGTTGGGTCCTCCTCTAGCAATAATTTGACTTAGAGATCCGAGATCGAAAAGGGACAGAAAATCAAGTGGTTGATCACTTGTCCAGATTAGAAAGTCAAAACCATGTAGCTGAAGGTGAAGGAGGGTCAATCAAAGAAACATTTCCTAATGAGAAGTTATTAGCAGTCACCTCAAGTGAAGCCCCATGGTATGCAGATTATGTGAATTTTATTTCAAGTGGGGTGACGCCACCAGAATTGACACCTGACCATGATGTGAGTATCTACATGTGGGATGAGCCATTCTTATATTGGCAGTGCGCAGATCAGTTGGTGCGAAGGTGTGTTCCTGAGGAAGAGATGAATGCTATACTACATGACTGCCATGCTTCGCCATATGGAGGTCATCACGGTGGGGATAGAACCGCCCAAAAAGTGTTACAATCAGGTTTCTATTGGCCAAAATTGTTTAAGGATGCACATGCCTTTGTTATATATTGTGATAGATGCCAAAGAATCGGAACTATCACGAGGAAGCACGAGATTCCCTTGCAAAATATTCTGGAAGTAGAGCTTTTTGATGTTTTGGGGATTGATTTCATGGGACCGTTCCCATATTCTAATGGGCACAGGTACATCTTGGTGGCGGTCGACTATGTTTCTAAGTGGGTGGAGGCCACTGCTCTTCCTACTAATGACGCAACGGTAGTGGTAAGCTTTGTAAAGAAGCACATCTTCACACATTTAGGACTCCAAGAGTGTTGATAAGCGACAGAGGAACTCACTTTTGTAACAAATTACTGAATAATGTTCTTGAAAAGTATAAAGTTAAGCACAAGGTTTCCACTGCCTATCATCCCCAACGAGTGGTCAAGTAGAAGTTTCCAATGGAGAGGTAAACCAGATTTTGGAGAAAACAGTAAGTGGGAATAGAAAGGACTGGGCCGGGAAGCTGGATGACCCATTATGGGCATATCGAACAACATACAAGACTCCCATAGGTACTTCTCCGTACATGTTGGTTTATGGGAAGGCATGCCATTTGCCCGTCCAGCTTGAACATAAAGCTTATTGGGCGATCAAAAAGCTAAATATGGATATGGACTCAGCTGGTGAAAAGAGGTTGTTGCAACTCAATGAGCTTGATGAGTTTCGATTGCACGCATATAAAAATGCCAAATTATATAAATAAAAGACAGAGAGGTAGCATGACAAGCACATTAAACATCGTGATTTTGAACCAGGTCAGAAAGCTCTCTTGTTCAATTCAAGGTTGAAGCTTTTCCTCGAAAATCTAAGTCTCATTGGGCAGGTCCTTTTGTTGTGGTAAGTGTAAGGCATCATGGAGTGGTGGAACTGCGTGATATGAGATCAAGCGGTACATTATTAGTAAATGGCCAGAGAAGAAAACATTATTGGGTGGTGACATTGCACGTCACAAGACCTCGGTGAACTTGGCCGATGCTTAAACATGTGTTGTGTCGTGCCGCGACGTTAAATAAAGACGCTTGTTGGGAGGCAACCCAACTTTACTATTTTCTTTCATTTTTGTTTATTTTTTATTTTGTTTTATTTTTATTATTTTATAGTATTTATTTTTATTTTGTAGGATTATGAGCATAGGAAACAAAGCCATTGAAAGAGTGCAAAAGCGAGATAGATGGTTGGAAATAAGTGTGGGGTGCCCGCACAAAGGACCATCCTTGGAGAAGTCTGAGTACCCCGTGAGCTGCTTGTGCTTCAGCCTTTGGCCTTTTAGGGAGTTTCTTGTCCACCCTCGTTATTTTTTGCTTTATTTGTGTATTGGGAACATTGCACTCTTTTAAGTGTGGGGTGGGAGAAATTCTGTTAGATCATTAGTAGTATTATATTAGTATGTTAATTTTTTAGTTTTTTTCAGTTTCGTTTTCTTTTTAATAATAGTGTAGTATTTTAGGTGATTAATTTTATAATTAAAAAAAATAAAAAAATTGGACTTTTCTCGATGATGGATCTCCTAGACAGTCCTCTTGAGGGATTAAAGTCTAAAAAAACAACAAAAGATTGAAAAATCCAAAAATATGTCTTTTAGCTTTCTTTAGGTAGTAATAATCCCCCATGGTTTTTCTTTGTACCTCGGTTGTTTTTCGTGGGATGTAGTTTGAACCGGGTAGTAGTTTTTTTTAGAGTAGATTAAAATTTAGGGAATAAATGGAGGAAGGAAGACGAGATTCCTAGGCACCTTGACTTGTTTGATAGTAACATATTTAGGTTTTGGCATGTGTAGTATCTTCCCTATATTTAATCTTGATGCCTTTATAAATTGGATAGCATGTTTTGTGGCGCCTATATCTCGTTTACTTGACTTATTTTCACCTTTTGCTTAATGATTAATATCTCATGGCTTCGTGAATACTTACATTATTTGAGAGTTAGAATAGGACCGTCCATAGTGAGTCATGTGCCATGTGTGGTGAGGTTTTTATGTAGTCTATGTATTGTACTTGTGTCTAGAACTTGCACGGTATGTGAGTCGAAGCAAAATTTTAGGCGATGCTCGGTTTAAGAAATGATTTTAGGATTTCTTTGATCTTTATGAGCTTAAATGCTTATCACAAATAAATCTATACCGCGTTAACCCTTTTGAGCCTATATACTTTTATTTGGCACCGACATTACAAACCTATACCCTTTTTATTCTCAGTTGACATTGTTTTGATCCTTTTACCTCTTAAAGCACTTTAATTGTGAGATGAACACTAAAAGAAGTAAGAAGGAACTAAGTGTGGGGTGGATTTTGAGTGGAACCAATGAAAGGAAGAAATGTGCACTTGTTTTGTAAAATAATACACCACTAGCGGAAATTGAAAAAAAAATAGTTGGGAAACAAAGCGAATAATCTGGAAAAATAGAGATGAATAAATTGTTCTCTTGTTCTTCCTAATTGGTATGAATTAAAGTAGTGCTTATAGAAGAAGGGAACATTTTTTTGGGGTAATATTGTTTGTGAAAGTGAAGTGGATGCAAGAATTTGCGCATAAAGTTGATTATGTGATGTGTTAAAGTGCTTAAGAGGGTTAGTTACTATTCCTATATATATAATACCCGTCCCTTAGCCCACATTATAACCACAAAAAAGTCGTAATTGATTTTAGATCGAGTGGGCCTACATTAGTAGAGATTTATATTATGGGCAAGCCTATGGTACCAATTGCATGCATGTGACTTCTTTGTGAGGGTGAGATTTTTTCTTTGATAAATATGAGTGCTTGAATTATATTTGATCATGAGATTCGAATGCATGGATTCAACTTACTCTCTTGTTCTTGTTGTGAGGGCACATGGTTTCACGAGGGATAGGTAACGTTAATAGACTTATCTAGGATGTTGGGTGTCAAGCCATGAGTACATTGTGACATTGAGTCGATTTTTGAGTCTAGGATTGTTATGAGCACGTTGTCTTTGTTTTGAATATTTTTGAAATATGGAATAAGTTAAAGGGAAGTGTGTGTTGAATGCATATGCTAGAGCCTAGGTGTTGCAAACAACCATGGTCATAGGTGTAGCGTGCTTTGAATGATAAGAGGTTAATTTTGTTTCGTCTACTATAGTGATGGTTTGTTCGAAGACGAACAAAGGTTTAAGTGTGGGGTGGTTATGTTGGCATGTTTCTATATGTTCTGATGTTACTTTACCCATGTTTTAACCACTTTTTGTTTCTATTTGTTGTTAAAATGCCCAACATTGTTTAATTATTAGTTTTATGACTAATTAAGTTGTGTGTGATAATTTAGGCTATTTAGAGTGCAAAAATATGAAGAAAAGGTGATCTAGCTAGAGGAAGAGGGGTTGGATGCGTCGCATCCACCCTAGAAAAAATTCATATTTCGTGCACCCTTAGCAGTGAAGTCGGACCATAGCATCCGCACCTGGGCACAACTGAGATAGAGGAACAAAGGGTGGATGCTAGCATGCGAAGCTGAGAAGTGGAGGACGAGGTGGATGCGAAGCATCCACCCCAACATCAATCCCTGAAGCTGAGTCGGATTAGGAATAGTAGAACTTTGGCCCACGACTTTTGCACGCAAAATATAAGCCAAAAACGCCTCTTTTAGGTCATCTAACATATTGGGAAACGGAAAAAAGCCACAATGCTTGGAAACCACGGATTTCGTCTTGAATTCATATTTTATCCCTCTTTTAATGATTTTTATGCACTCTTGTGAATTATTTGATGATTGTATGAACATGAGTGGCTAAAAACCCTATTATTCTGGGGTCATTGGTGATACATGAATGTTGATGTTTGAAGTTTAATTTGACGAAGTTGATTTTATCATATTGGGTTGTTTATTTAATTCTATTTTTAATTATTTTGCTTAGTAGCTAACAGTGAAATACTATCTACGAATCTAGAGTTGAACTCGAAAGTGGAATTCTAGATTGCATATAGAATTAAATAAGCAGGTTCTTGAACCTGGGCATTGGGGAACAGATTCGCGATTAGGATAGAAGTATACCTAATTGCCTTGCTTGGTTGAAATACAGGAAGTGTAAATGCATTCTTGTTAAACTTCCACTGGCAGACGATCGTGTTTTTCACAGGATTTTTTTTTACTCATGTCAGCATTCTCACTTCTGATATCTCTAGGTCTTGTCACCAAAAACCTTCCCCGATTGACAGAACGTTCCGCTACTGACACTTGAAAAAGCTAATTCCATAGACATATAGGCATTAAGTTAACTTGAATAGGAGAGAAAGAACTCGACAGATTCTCATGAGTAATATCAACCCTGTCAATCAACGATCCAGATAAATCAACTAGTCATTTTAAGCCAAAAATGCAACACGATTGTTAACCAACTGTGACCCTGGAATATTATCTCCTATTGATTGTTATTCGAAATTGCTTAATTGTTTTGGTTGATTTCTAGTTATTCCATTACTTCATAATTTTTAGGTAGTAAATTATCTATTTTGTGAGAAATCTCTTGAATCGATAAGTCATTTGAGTTTGAATCAGTCGAAACTTAATCATAGGTCTTCGTGGGAACGATACTCTATTCACTACTCTATTACTTGATGACCACGTATACTTGCGTGAGTGTGTTTGGTCGCAACATCCACGTGAAAATCGTACACCACACAAATCACCCCCCTCTTGTGTTGTATTGACGTATAAAACATCAATTGGTATCAGAGCGGGTTATCCTTGAAGAGGCTAACATCTTAGGGGAAGATCAAGATGAGTGCACCACCTGGGAACTGGGAAGGACAATCAACTGCTAGGCCCCCACTCTTCAATGGCTAGTACTACTCCTGGCTGAAGAACACGATGATAGACCATATAATCTGAGAAGACTACGAGCTATGGGACATTGTTACTGATCGTCCTTTGGCCACCATGAATAAGAATGCTGAAGGAGTAGATGTTTCAAAGACAAGAGCTGACTGCACTGCTGAGGATTTGAGAAAGTAGGAAAAGAATGCTAAGGCCAAGAAGTGGCTTGTGTGTGGACTTGGTCTAGACTAGTACAACAGAATTCAAAGATGTACACTGCTAAAGAAATTTGGGACATTTTGCATGTGGCGCATGAAGGAACGACTCAAGTGGAGAGGTCCAGAGGTACTATACTATATTCTTAATCTGAGAATTTTTCTATGAAGGAAGGAGAGACTATTCAAGAGATGTATACAAGGTTCACTACACTGACTAATGAACTGAAATCTCTTGGAAGGACTTTTCCTGAAGAAGACAAAGTTGAGAAGATTCTGACAAGGGTTCTGCCAGTTTCTTGGGAAAGCAAGATCACTGCAATTCAGGAATTTAAGAACATTGCAACTCTTAAACTGGAAGAGCTGATTGGAAAGCAAGATCACTACAATTCAGGAATCTAAGAACATGAAGATGGATGCGCCAAAGAAGGAAAGAAGTCTGGCACTCAAAATCACTGAAAGAGCTAGTCTTGAGGAAGATGAAATGGTTATTATCACCAAGGATTTCAAGAAATATCTTATGAGAGGAAAAGGTTCCTCAATAGGTTGAAACTACAACAAGACAAGGGTACCTGAAAAAACGACTAATGAGGGTTGCTACAAGTGTGGGAAGACTGATTATCACATCAAGAACCGCCCTTAATAGGAAATTGAAGGGAAGAAGGAAAGATCTGAACGAAGGAATCGGAAGAAGGAACAAGTTCATCCCAAGAAGAACAAAGTATCAACAAAGGCTATGGTGGCTTCTTGGGGAGAAAGTTCAGATAAGGAATCAGATGATGAAGATGGAGATGTCCAAGCACATATGGCAATTGGCTAATCAGATGAGGAATCTCATGAGGAATCTGAGGTTCAAGTGAAGGGGAGCATCCAAATATGGTACATGGATAGTGGTTGCTCAAAGCACATGACTGGAAACAAGGACCAGTTCCTTTCACTTGAGGACCTCAAAGGAGGAAATGTTTCCTTTGGAAATGGAAAGAAAGGTGAAATCATTGGGGTTGGTAAGGTAGGTAAAAATGACACTCATTCCATTGAGAATGTCTACTTGATATATGGATTGAAATATAGCCTAATCAGTGTGTCACAGCTGTGTGATAGAGCTAACTTGGTAACATTCACCTCTACAAAATATTTTGTGATAAGTCTTACCACTGACAAGATTGTTTTGCAGGAAAAAAGTGTGAACAATATATACATTATAGATCTGTCCACACTTTCATAAAATGAACTAACCTGCTTAAGTGTGCTGGACAGTGATCCCCTCCTTTTGCATAAGAGACTTGGACATGCAAGTCTAAATCAACTCAACAAATTAGTCTCCTAGGACTTAGTGATAGGACTGCCTAACATTAAGTTCAAGGATCTATTGGTAAAGATCTCTTGGTAGTTCAGATATATGTAGATGACATAATCTTTGGAGCAACTACTGATAAGCTAAGTAAAGAATCTGCTAAACTAATGGGGAGTGAATTTGAAATGAGCATGATGTGTGAGCTTAATTTTTTTTAGGCTTACAAATTAAATAAAATTCAAATAGAACTATGATCCATCAGCAAAAGTATGTAAAAGAGTTGCTTAAAAGGTTTAAAATGGAAGATTCCAAAGAAATTGACACTCATATTGCAACAACCACAAAATTGGATGTAGATGAACTTGGTTCATTTGTTGATCAAAAGTTGTATAGGGGAATGAATGGTTCATTGTTGTATCTCACTGCTAGTAGACCTGACATTGTTTTTAGTGTAGGACTTTGTGCAAGATTTCAGGCTAATCCAAAGGAATCCCACTTAACTGATGTAAAGAGAATCTTAAGATACCTAAAAAGCACGACTGATTTGTGTCTTTGGTATCCAAAAGATAGTAACTTTAATCTTTTGGGATATTCTGATGTTGATTATGCAGGTTTTCTAGTGGATAGAAAGAGCACCTCAGGTATGATACACTTTATGGGCTCATGCCTCGTGTCTTGTGCCACTAAAAAGCATAATTATGTGTCTATATCTACTGTTGAGGCTGAGTATGTTGATGCATCCTCATGTTGTGCTCAACTATTGTGGATTAAACAACAATTGATGGATTTTGTAATCGATGTTGGATGTATCCATATATTTTGTGATAACACTAGTGCTATTATTATGAGAAAGAACCCCGTTCATCATAAAAAAACAAAGCACATAGATGTTAGACATCACTTCTTAAGGGACAATTATGAGAAGGGATTAATCACTATAGAGTTTTGTGCTACTGATAAACAGATTGCTGACATCTTTACAAAAGCACTGAGTAAAGAGTATTTTGAAAGGAACAGGTTGGAGTTAAGGATGACTAAGATCACCTAATTGAACTAGTTCAGAATGTACATGGAAAAAAAATGAAAAATGAAAAATGAAAAAAACAATTGGCTAGAAAATCTGAAACTTGTGTAAATAATCAGATTAATTATTACTCAGTCTCATACTGTAATTAGTATACTCCTTTACCATGTTTTAATATGACTCACTGGTTGCCAATGAAGTTTTTTCTATTGTTGAAAAATTGAGACATGATCAAGAGGATTCTTAAGTGATGAACCTGGTTCATCTGTGCTGGTTCAGCTGAAAGGCGAGGTATGTGTTCTACACTCTGCACATTTTGAAATACTAATTAAATCATGAGCAGAATTCTACCCAAACTCAAAATCTTTCAAAGTCTATCCTATAAAGATTTGAACTAGTTCCGTCCAAACTGAAAAATCTCCACCGTATTAAAACACCTAGATCCTAGGGAAGCAGTAACTGTCATTCCAAACTGAACAAATTCAGAGTGATTAGACTTCTGATTGACCCAGAAAGCTGTCGTTGTGTATTAATTACACTTCACTTTTAAATCCCCTATCATTGATCGGTTCCAACCCTGCACCACTATATAATGGCGAGGAGTGGTCGATGAAGTTTTACCCGAAAGGTCGGGATCAATATTCACAAGGAGTTAATATTAGTTGGGAGTTGGGTTTCTACCTAATCTAGTTATGCGTATTGTTTCTAATTACACTTCTAACCATGATTGGGATTGTTTCTAGTCTAATTTTACTGCTATTGATTGCTGAAAATAATCTAACTACAATGTTTTTGTAAGAGTTTTTCAGTTGATAAAAAGCACTAGGGAAGTGACTTCCACCTAGCCGAGTATCTAATGAGGTCTAGAATCCTGGACAAGCTTGTTATAATAGGGGTCGTGATATAACCTTCACACATAATTACTCACTCTATACCTCTCGATAGTTTGAGTGACTTTGCCCCAATTGATTTTCTCAAGCCTAATTGGGTGTTCAAACAATGTAAGTGAAATTGGCTCAAGTCGGGTATTATTATCTCTAGGTTTAACCCTTTAATTGAGGCTATCAATCTCTTGAATTTACCCCAATTCCTTGTTAGCCTATTTTACCTAGACTTGGATCCTCTTTCTCAAGAAGAGTCTAAGTCAAAAAGGAATGAATCAGTGTTTGCAACCACCAATTCTATAATTAAAGCATGAAACAAGCTAAATATCACTAACCCATAAACAATTAAGCCCTAATTTTGAAGGCCAATTAAATACCCACACTAGGGTTGGGTCACAACCTTAGCTATGGGGTCTAGCTACTTATGATAATGAAAGAAATTAAAGATGGAGATGAAATATAAGCCTTAAAAGTCAAATACAAGAACAAAATCTAAAGATATAAGCTAAAACTACTCAAAGTGGTAAAGTACGGCTGCTCACGAGCTCCCTAATACAAAACTTCACCTAAAAATATGAAAAAGATCTATTTATACACAACTAAAATTACTAGACAAAAATGCCCCTACGGAGGTCCCGCTGACCGTGTAAAAATGGGTGCATCAACGCTTGGATTTTCGCAGCCGCGCAATAACGAGCGCGGTCCGCGTTTTTTCTTCATTTGGATATGGTCTAGAGTTTGTTTTGCGGACCGCATAAATCTAGTCGCGTCCGCGTTTGCTTCTATCACGGCCGCATAAAATGTTCGCGGACTGCATTCCTCAGTTTAGCTTCACTTGCAAACTCTGTGAACCCCTTGTCTCGCTCCCAGCGGAATTTCCACCGCGTCCGCAGTAGGTAACTTCGCCTCCGCGTAATTTAGACGTGGGCCGCATTTTTCAACTGAGTCCACTTTGCAAACTCTCTGAATCTCAAACGACCTGTCAGCATAAATCCTGTCACGACCATGCTTTTGTGGCATGGTAAGCGGTGATGTTTACTCTCATTTGCAGCTTCTCTGAACCTCATCATCACGGACCGCATAGTAGTATCAGCCTCAGTGGTGAACCTTACGCGGCCGCGAAACCCTTTCTTATCTCCTTGTCTTCAACTCCAACCCAAATTCTTTCCTCCATCATCAAATAAAAATCAAAATGTCTAACCCCTGGAATAATCCTGGTACTCCACCATCTCCCTACTCCATCCTCGTCTTCTACAACCCCTCAATATAGTTCTACCCCTCATCAACCTAGTTCCACCACTCCTCAAACTAGTTCTAACCCCGAGCCCAGAAAAAAGAGAGTTAAAATGCTTGCTAGAAAGACAGTGGCCAGCGGTTCTTTAGCGAGAAAATTAAATGCCAAGCTTCTAGCAAGTCAGGCTCAAGAATCACAAAATTCGACCGACTCCTTTAAATCAGCAACTGAGGGGGAAGGAACAGGATCTTCCGATTCTGAATAGGTATCTTCTATACCAAAAACTACTTCTAAGTCTTATTTTGAGACTGCTGAAAATTTAGAAAGTAGGTTCAGCTTAGTTGGGTCTGTGGTAGATGTTGAATTTCTTGAGACGATAAGGAGAGGTGGTAAAAACAAAACTGAAAAAAAAATAGGGAGTAAGGAGTGAAGAAAAGGGAAAAGGGCAAGAATCCGTTAGAATGGCTATTTGCGGAGCTAAGACAGAAAATGTGGAAGAAGGTGTCAAGAAGGCAGGGGGAAGTGAATTAGGAGAAGTCGCTGAAGGGTTAGTAAATCTGGAAAAGCATACAGATGAACCCGGTTCATCTACTGAGGAAACCCTGGCGGATCTGCTGAAAACGTTAGGCGATAGTTACAACCCAAAGAAGAAAAGAACTCCTAAAGATCAAACTTCTGGGACATCAAGAGCAAATAAGAAAAGGAAAGTTGATCCTTCTGAGAGTTATGATATTCCTCTTCCAAGAGGAAGAACTACAAGGAGCACGCTAAAGCAAAGTGAGGAGGAGCAGCAGACAGCTTTAGCGGAGAGTAAGAAGAAGAAGCTGGAGAAAGGAAAAGAAAATGTGGTTGAGCCTGTGGAGGCTGTAGAAGTAGATGAGATGGACCTGGTCCATCAAAGTGAAAAGGTGGCAGAGGAAGAGGCTCAGAACCCTAAGCTAAAGAATGCACAGACTTCCTCAAAAAAGTCTTCATCTGTTACTAAGTCTGCTGAACCTTCTATCTTGGCTAAGCGAACCAGGTCAGCAGTGAAACCCAAGAAAGTGCAAATTCCTGAAGAAGATGATTGGAGTGATGAAGAGGTGATTGAGTCTGATGGTGAGAAGGATAGGTTGACAAAGTTTGGAAAACGTACAATTCTGAAGGGAAGGTGGTTGAAGGAATTGGAAGAAGAAGGAATGATTTTGTTGCTGGAGAAGTTTGAGATGTAGGGCTGGAAGGACATGGTCCTTCAGTTGGATGAGAGACATGCCAGAAATGAGATTGTGGAGTTCATGGGCAACGCTGAGATCAAAGATGGCAGAGTCACCAGCCTGGTGAAGGGGGTCTAAGTTTCCTTTGATGCCAAAGAATAGGGTGAAATCCTTGGCATTCCTTCTGAAGGCTATGATGACTACACTAGGCAGAAATGGCCAAGTCTGGATTCTCTTCCAACTGCCCCGGTGATCACAAGGAAGTTCTGTGACAATGAGGAAGAGAGTGAGCCCAAGGCAGTCTATAAGAGTGAAATGAAGCCCCCCCCCCCCCACCTCTTACCTCCA
>ML249727.1:131346-166199 GCA_005239495.1 Nicotiana undulata
CCCCCCTCACAAGGTGATATTTGAATTTATCAACAAGTGTGTGTTGCCATGACAGGAAAAGAGGCACATTGCAAATTACATGGATTTGGTTTTGATGGAGTGCTTGGACAGTGGGAGGCAGATAAACTGGGCTTGGTTCATAATTCAGCTTTTGGATAGAGTTGTCAATGGCTCCAAGGCCCACATATGGCTTCATTCTCACTACTGTACTTGCTCATTACAAGGTGCCACTGAAGAAATCGGAGATGGCCATAAGCAAGGACCACTTTGGAATCAATACTCTTCTGGCTTGTTATTATAAGATTAATGCCATCCCCAATGAACCTAGTTCGTCAAAGAGGACACTTGTAAACAACAAAGTCAGAGCTCTAGTGCAGGAGAGTGGGGCGAAGGATGCTAAAATAGCAAGGCTGAAGAATCGATTGGCAGAGGTTGAATCTGAGAGGGATGCTCTCAGAGTTGAGCTTACAAAGGAAAGGGAGAAGAATGAGGGAATTCTTCGAGATATGTTAACTCTTCTCCAAGCCAAAACCCAAGCCCTTAGCCCTTCCAAGCCTTAGTTGCCTAGCCTGCATAGAATATCAGTGACCCAGACTCGGGATTTTTTCTTGTTTTTGCTCATGTTTTTATTTCATTTGGTGGATTGTGGAAGAACTGTACTTTCCATCAATGAAATCTGCTGCTTTTTCTCTTATTTTGTGTTTCTATTTCTTTGATAGTTTGAATTATTAGTTAATTATTGATGATTAATCCATGATTGAACTTGTAGTTGCACAAGTGGCCATGAGTAATTCTTAAATATCTGGGATTCACATAATTTTTGCAACTTTTCGATGATGCCAAAAGGGGGAAGAATGGTTGCGCTGCTCTGAACATGTGATATTTATAACCTAATGAACATGGTTCTTTTATGATAAATGATTAATACTCCAATATGTGTCAATATTGGATTAAGCTGGATAGAGGCCTAAGCTTATGGATGCACAAAGTTTGTCATCATCAAAAAATGGGAATTTGTTGGCCCAAGAAATTTAATAGTTTTGAAGATTGACAAAGGAACTCAGGAATGAACCAGGTCCATCACTGGCAGACATATATACAAGCAGAGTCAAAGGCACGTGAGGTGCACATGTAGGAGATAAACGAAATCTGGTAAAATAGAGATATCTCTTGATCGAAAAGATTGCAAAATGATAAGGAGAAGGACTCCTTATTCAGTAAGAACAAAATCTAAGATAAGGAAGGATTTGATGAGTTGAGATTAACTAGAACTCTTCCACTAAGGAATAGTAGCATTAGAACTCTAGCTAATTTAATTTATTATCTACTAATCCTATATATTGTAGATTGTTCTTATTGTACAACTATGCACAAAAGCAGAAATTAAGCAAGAATTGAGAGCAAAATTAGCGAGGCAATTCTGCAAGCAGTTCGTGTGAAATTTGAGTGTGTGAATCTGAAGCTACTTGAACCAGCTAGAAGAACCATATCCAACTGTTGTCTTTTAGTTTAGTTTATTTGTAGTAGTTGGTTTTAATTTGTTCCTTTTCAGCTTTATCTAGAAGTGTTTGTAATAGGTACTGTGTGTTTCAAGTTATAGCTAACTTGGAGTTTGTCGCAAATAGCTAGAGGCTAGTTTTACAAGGGATTAGAGGTAATCCTAGGTTTCACAAAAGCGTTTTTGTAAATGATGTTTGGCTCACTGATTTAGTAGAGAGTTTTGGGAAAATCCTACTGGGAAGTAGGTCGTGGTTTTTCACCTTTTGAGCCAGGTGTTTTTCATGTAAAAATCCGTGTGTTCTTTAATTTCTGTATTTATTATTCCACAAACAGTAGGAGTTGGAACACATAGAAGAACCTGGTTCTTCTATAACAAGGCACGCGAAAATCGAACACCACACAAATCACCCCCCCCCCCCCCCCCCCCCCCCCCCCCCCCCCCCCCCCCCCCCCCCCCCCCCCCCCCCCCCCCCCCCCCCCCCCTCCCCTTGTGTGGTATTGACGTATAAAACATCAGTATAAAAACATGAAAAATACAATTTTAGAGAACTTTTCACCTAGAAATGTTTGGGTGAGATTTGGAGGCTTCAAGACACAAGATCTCATCTTCCTTCTACCAATTCAATATGCGTGTCTATATTGTAATGTTGCATTAATGTCTTCTTATTCTGTAAAGATATTTATGATGACTCCTCCATGATTATGGATCATAAGTTTACCTTTGGGTTTGACATGACTCGATAACTTGATTATTAATTATCTATGAATTTAATTATTGTTTGATTGCTTGAATTTGTTGGAGGAGTTTTAATTGACTTTCGTTTTGATTTTATTTTATCGTGTTTAATCGGAAAAGGCATAATATTGAACAGTATTGCAATGTAACTTGCCAACGCATGCAAACTTATCCCTTGATCAACTCGAAATTTGTTGTCATGGGAAGCTTTTTGCTGGAGATTATAGGGGAGTCTGGAACCTAAATAATGTCCTTTTGGACAAAAAGAACTTTAATAGGTGGTAAAAAAAAGTGACCAAAGTATATATAACGCCCGAATACTGGGCGCTATACCTTAACGGTAACTTTTGCCATTAAGGTATAGCGCCCAATATTTGGGCGTTATACCTCTGACAAAAAGACTGCCACAGTATAGCGCAGACCTTTTGTACGCTATACCTATAGCATCTAGTTGTTGCGCGCTATACCAATTTTTTCGGCCCCACCAATAATAACTGACATAACAATAATTCAAATGCGTATAGCGCACAGAATTTGGGCGCTATACATCAAAAAAAAAAAAATCCCGGGCTAGCCATTTCCTATATAAAGGGGTTAGGATTGTAGGAAAATCATTCAAATTTTTTTTTAACTCTCGCTCAAACATTTCTTGTTGTTAAATTCTCCGGCATTTTTTCATTATGTATGAAGAGCGTAGAATAAGAGTTTCATTATATTGAGGGGGTGAGGTTGTGATGGAGAATAACTCTGTGAGGTACAGTTTACCTCCACAGTGTCATGTTAAATTGTCACTTACAATGGAGTACGATAAATTGATATCGTTGTTATGCAAAAAAATGAGTGCGAGGAAACGTTCAGTGATACTTAAAGTAACCAGAAGATATCTGTATTCCATCACTCCGCAAGGGTTGCTTTTTTCTCGAAGTTTAACATCGACAACGATGAAACTTTGAGGAATATTTTGAGGACTCCGGATGAATGCTGGGAATTTCTTGTAATGACAATGTTGGAGATGTACGTCAAGGTCGAATACGTTCCCAAAAATGAGGTTGCGCGTAGTAGGGATAACCCCCAGTCATCGGGTGGTTATTCTGGAGCAGTTTTTGCCGGACAGGTTCCGGATGAAAGAGTTTTGCTTGATTTAAACTTATCACCATCGGCGAATGAGCAGCGAGAAAATAATTTCTCTCCTGCTTTCCATAATTCACAAGACGAATGGTAAACTTCAATTTTCATTTGTGTTACGATGTACATTTTTGGTGTATTGAATTTGTATTAACGCTCATATATTTAACAGGGGGTACCGGCCGGATATGAATTTTACAAGTGCTCCATCCGGGAGTCATAACCTAATTGAAAACGTCCATAATGGAATTTCATCACATTACGACTTGTAAGTGAAGTGATATAGCTATATGGAAAGTATTTAAATTTCAGTAGCTTATATTTTTGTTGGTTGTGCAGTGAAAACGAGCAAGTTGAACCACCCATACTCACTCAATTTCCCGAATACAACGTATTAAATCGGGATCTGGCAAATGCACAAAGTGAGGAAGAGAACAGTGATTACGACAAAAATGCTGATGAATCCGGAGACGAGACACCCTTTCCTCGTGAGGATGGTGATAAGGAGGATGATGTCACGACCCGAATTACCCTCCAAACGGTCTCGTGACGGCACCTAGTCTCTACGATTAGGTAAGCCTAAAATTTGCGGAAAATAAGACAAAACAATAATAGAAACAGTAAAGAAGAAATAATGCTATAAAACTTAGCCACTCGGCAATTTATAGCTTTTACTTTCCCAAAACCCGGAACGTCACAAGTCACAAACTCTGTACTATTGTAGCTCTATACAAAGGAATAAGGAAAAACTATATCTATATATATATATATATATATATATATATATATATATATATATATATATATATATATATATATATATATATATATATATATATATATCTTTTATAACTATACTGGAGTGGAAGGGGACTCATGAGATTCTGTAGACGCGGCAGAATTACCTCGCGGTCTCCTGAGCAGCTGCTATGATGCGCCTAACCACAGTACTGTGTATTGGTATCTGGATCTGCACATGGGGAAAACATGCGCAGGAAAGGGCGTGAGTACTCCACATTCGGTACTCAGTAAGTGCCAAGCCTAACTCCAATCAAGTAGTGACTAGGTCAGGTGAAGGCTCTACTGAGTTTTAAAAATAAGTCAGTTATTAGTCTAAACAGTGAAATATAAATGAGCAATGATAGCAGAATTTATGGAAACTAAAAGAATTAATAAAGAAAGAGAGCTCTCGGCTCAGCACAACATATATATCTCCAAAGTAAGTATGCAATGCAGTACAGGGTGAAAGCTCTCGGATCTCCGTTCGTAGTCCCAATTTAAATATGATATGCAGTACAGGGGGAAAGCTCTCGGATCTCAGTCCGTAGTCCCAATTTAAATATGCAATGCAGTACAGGGGAAAAGCTCCCGGATCTCGGTCCGTAGTCCCAATTTAAATATGCAATGCAGAAGTATGTCAGGTACAACTTAATTAAACAGTTCAAGAAAAACAACAAGCAATAATAACGTAAAACTACCTAGGCATGGAGAAATAAGTAGCAATTAAGAGGAAATCAAGTAAGGACAGGTAGGCATTCTTAATCTTAAGCTAAATACTCAGTTAAGATAGGAAACAGTAATTTAGGAATGAAAATGAGTTATGCAATAGAAGGAAAAGTGGAATTTTAGCAACAATGACCCGTGTATGCACTCGTCACCTCATGTACACGACGTCCACATAGTAAAATCAGTATAAAATGCCTAAAGGGAAGTCCCCAACACAGAGTTAGGCAAGCCACTTACCTCGGCTGCGCTACTCAACCCACTACCACGCTCTTGCCACGAGTATCCGACTCCGGGTGGCCCAAATCTAATAAATTTGATTGCATAATGTAAATAACACTTTAAGGAATCAAAATAGCTAATTAACTCGAAGCTAATACGCGAAATTAGGAAATCCGCCCAAAAGGTCCCCTGGCACCCACATCTCGGAATCGGGTAAAAATTATATTTTCCGGACGCTCATTCATTCACGAGTCTAACCATATAAGAATCTCTAAATTCAGAGGTCAAAAACCCAATCAAAACTCAATAATTTGGTCTATGAAGTTCATCCAATTTTCCACCCAAATTCGAATTTTAAAGGCTAGATTTAAGTTAGGAATCATGGAAATTAATCTAAGTTGGATAGAAATCAGTTACCCAGGTGCAAATGTCCTCAAAAATCGCCTTTCCCTAGTCCTCAAAATAAAAAATGGTTAAAATAGACTTAAACCCTCGAATTGGGGTTTTAATATTCTGCACAGGTGTTTCTTCTATGCGATCGCGGACACATAGGCGCTATCGCAGAGAACATTCTGCCACGCGCCTAAAAACCTTCATCGTGAACACGATTACGTGATTGCTATCGCGGACCTTCAAGACCCATAGCTACGCGATCACAGTTGGGGCCACGCGACCGCGTAGAACAAATATTGAAACTCCCCCAGACCCAAGAACACTCTACGCGACCGCGATCCAGGTCATGCGATCGCGAAGACCAAGATTCCAACACACTGCGATAGCGGACCTCTTCTTGCGATCGCAGAGAACAAATTGCAGGACCTCTCACATTTTCATTACGCAATCGAGGGTGAACCCTTGAGATCGCAGAGAACAAAATACTGCTGCAGAAGAACCAGAAAATCAGCTAAGGCTATTAGGCAAAAAATGCCCATTTGAACACCCGAAACACACCCGAGGCCCCCGGGACCTCAACCAAACCTACCAACTAACCCTAATAATTCATTAAAACTTGATCTAGCCTTAAAAACACATCTCATAACATCAAAATCATCAAATATGCATAGATTCAAGCCTAAGAACTTATGAAATTTCTAAAATCCACATTCGATGCCGAATCACGTCTAAACTCATCCGAATGACCTCAAATTTTGCACACATGTCATAATTGACATTACGAACCTGCTGTCACTTTCAGAATTCTATTCCGAGTCCGATATCAAAATTTTACCTATCGGCTGAAATCGCCGAAATTTTAACTTTCGCCAATTCAAGCCTAAATCCACAACCGACCTCGAAAACATATTCCGAACATGATCCTAACCTTGGAATCACCCAACGGAGCTAACGAAGTCAACGAAATTCCATTCTGGATCCGTCTTCACACAGTTCTAGCTACAGCCTGATTTTAAAAGCTAAAATCCACATTTAAGGACTATGTGTCCAAAATCACTCCGAATTTCACCACCCAACGCTTCGACAAGTTCCAATAACATAAATAGAAATGAGAGAAGTAGTTATTAGGGGATTGGGGCACTAACTCTCAAAACAACCGACCGGGTCGTTACAGATGAGGAAGAAGGACCTGATTTGAAGAGAGAGTATGCTCCACTCCCCCTAGACGAAGAGTGTACGAGTCCGAAGTGCCGTTGCATTCAAGGGAGATTCCTTATATTGATAACTTGGCAAGCATGCCGATGTGGAAGCTCTCACAAGGGATTTTGATGAAATCCGGACAACAATGTGGGATGAGTCTAGACCAATGGTGCTGGCAAAGGGCATGCTTTTTCCTGATAAAGCGCGCGTAAGCAGGGCTTGTAAAATGCACAACGTAAAAGAGTGTCGTGAGATTACGGTTAAAGAGTCAAGTCCAGTGGTATACAAGGTTGTTTTCCTCATGTGGTTTTGGCCATGTCATTGGATGTTGCGTGCGACCAAGAAGAAGATAGGTTTGTGGAAAAGTGGGTAAATACATTCCCACACACACATGCGAAATGGACACATTCAACGGGAATCACTTCAACTTGGATATTGACTTGATTTCTCTTGTACTTATTCCGCACCTCGAAGCGTCCATAAGGTATAAAATCAAAGAGTGCATTACATCAGTCCACCAGGAATATGGCCCTACCATTACCCAAAGAAAGGCATTTCTCGGGCGCAAACGAGCATTTGAAATTGTCTATGGTAACTGGGATAAGTCATTTTCATCTCTGCCCAAGTACATGGACGCACTGCAACACCTTAACCCCAGGACGGTTGTTGAATGGAAGCTTGAGCGGAGTCCGGGAAAACCAGAATATATATTCAATTACATGTTCTGGGCGTTTAATCCAGCAATTGATGGTTTTTTGCATTGCCGGCCCGTAATATCCATAGATGGCACTCATGTCTATGGAAAGTACGATATCAAGTTGTTGATAGCCATGGCAGTAGATGCTAATGGAAAAATATTTCCTCTAGCTTTTGCTGTTTGGGCCACTGAAAGCACAGAGACGTGGACGCTGTTTTTGAACCACTTGAAAGAGAACATTTCAAACAACATTTCGGTATTTGTCTAATATCTTATCGGCATGGTGGTATCTTAAGTTTTGTAGAGAACTTGCCTGCATGGAAAGAACCTTATGCATACAACCGTTACTGTGTGAGGCACTTTAAGGCAAATTTCCATAAGTCATATCCTAACAAAGATCTATATGATTTGATGTGGATGGCAACAACAAACCACAAACAACATAAATTTCGGAGGCACATGGAATCTATCAGGCAAGAAGACGAGGCAGCCTATTGTTGGTTAATGTGACATCACCCTGAAAAGTGGACTTTGCATGCGGATGGTGACAGACGATGGGGAATTCTTACTACAAATGTGTCAGAGTCTTTCAACGGGTTATTGAAGTCGGCAAGAGGATTGCCCGTCACAGCCATGGTGCGGATGTCGTTCAAGCAGATGGCGGAGAGGTTTGTTGAACGGTCTGTAGTTGCAACGGCATTGATGGAAATGGGTGTTGAATTTATGCCAGTGCTGATGAAGAGATTTGAGAAATACAGACGGCGAGCACATTGGCATTCATTTTTGCAGTATGATAACGAAAGAAATATTTTTGAAGTTTGCACCGCTATCCATCAAAATCGGGGGAATAATGTACATACTGTAAATGAATCATCAAGGTTATGCTCTTGTGGGAAATGGTCCATCTACACATGCCTTGCTCACATGCCATCAAGTGTTTTCAACGTATTAGTTTTGGGGATACCAACTATGTTGGTCAACAATATAGTGTTGCCAAGTACCTAAACACATATAGTGGGAAGTTGCAGCCAGTGGGTGTTGAGCATTATTGACCTCCGGAACCATTTAAAATGGTGTGTAACAAGTCTTATTTGCGTCGAATGCAGGTGCAGAAGAGAACACGTATACGGAACCAAATGGATGTTAGTGATACCGTTTATGCGCGCAAATGTGGTATATGCTCGCAAAAAGGACACGACCATCGAAAATATCCTTCAGCTGGTTTGGGTGACAATACTAATCAAGCTCGTGGTGGGTGTTCTTCTAGTGTGTCTAACTATCCATGAGTTTATGTTGTAATAATTAGTTATTTTGTCTATGTTGCAAGATTTATGAAATAAAATTATGTTTGTTAATTATGATTTGAACTTTTTCATTTTACCTTTTAAAATGATAATTTAATAAAATACTAAGTTATGTGTGTTGTCTTGTCGAACTGAAAAGGCTGACCAGCTGACATAAAGTTGTCTTGTACACATCATGTTATTTAACACGCAAAACATAGCACGATTAAATACTACGTTATGTGTGTTGTCTTGTCGAACTGAAAAGGCTGACCAGCTGACATAAAGTTGTCTTGTACACATCATGTTATTTAACACGCAAAACATAGCACGATTAAATACTACGTTATGTGTATATTTAGCACGGTTAAATACTACGTTATGTGTGTTGTCTTGTCGAACTGAAAAGGCTGACCAGCTGACATAAAATTGTCTTGTACATATCATGATATTTAACACGCAAAATATAGCGCGATTAAATACTACGTTATGTGTATATTTAGCGCGGTTAAATACTACGTTATGTGTGTTGTCTTGTCTAACTGAAAAGGCTGACCAGCTGACATAAAGTTGTCCTGTACACATCATGATATTTAACACGCAAAACATAGCGCGATTAAATACTAAGTTATGTGTATATTTAGCGCGGTTAAATACTACGTTATGTGTGTTGTCTCGCCTATAAATAACGGGCTCATTCTAGTTATTTTCTGCGCTCAAAAATTACTAATAGCAAATCTTTCATTAAAAGCAAGGTTTTTTCAACGCACAAATGTCTCAACCTCTTTATACACCAAGGTGCAAGTGTGGAAAAAGATGCATGATGCAAAATTATTGGGATAATGGTGAATTTGGACGCCGCTACTGGCACTGTGTGAACCAGTTTTATAAGGTTCCCGACGAACCTATTTGCGATTTTGAGGTATGGGTTGATGAACCCTGTTATCAGGAATGCTACAAAGAATCTTTGTAGCATCTTCATAATTTTTGTTTACTAGAGAGAACGTGAAAGAGAAAATAAAAGAGAGGTTGCGGAGTTGAAGGCAAAACTGAAAGAGGTAGAAGAAGAAAAAAAAACTGGAAGAACAATTTAAGTGATTGGAGCAGAGAATATTAGGCGGCAGGGACTAAACTTGCGTTGTATGTGTTTAGTGTATTACCTTATCTTTATTTTTCTCATGTCATGTATTTTTATTATGTTGGCCTGCTATGTTTGTGTTTGTGTTGTAGTAATGAATTTTAATTATGTTAACTATGTGTGTTGTCTTGTCGAACTAAATTTTAATATTTAAATACTACGTTAATTATGTGTGTTGTCTTGAAAAAGTTGCCGAACTGACATAAAGCTATTTTTTACCCGTCATAATCTTTAACACGCAAAGCATAACGCGATTAAATACTATGTTATGTGTATATATAACGCGGTTAAATTCTACGTTATGTGTGTTGTCTTGCCTATAAATACTGAGCGCATTCTAGTTATTTTCTTCGCTCAAGAACAACTAATAGAAACTCTTTCAAGAAAAGCAAGGTTTTTAAGGTTGTCACAAATGGCTCAACCTCTTTATGCACCAAGGTGTGAGTGTGGAAAAAAATGCATGATGAATAGTTGTTGGGATAATGGTGAAGTTGGACGCCGCTACTGGCACTGTATGAACAAGTTTTATAAGGTTCCCGACAAATCTATATGCGATTTTGAGTTATGGTATGATGAACCCTGTTATCACGAATGCTACAAAGAATCATTGCAGTATCTTTATAATCTGTGTTTAAAACAATGGGAACGTGACAAACAACATAAACGGGAACTTGCGGAGGTGAAGGCGAAACTGAAAGAGGTGGAGGAAGAAAAAAATAGGCTGGAAGAACAAATGAAGTGGTTGGAGCAGAGAATAATGGGCGGCCAAGACTAAACATTGACATGTATGTGTTTTGTGTACTACTTTATTTTAATATTTTCCTTGTTTGTTGTACTGAAATTTATTTTAATTGTACTGGAAGTTAAGTTTTAATGCTTTTTTTTGTGGTTGTAGTATGAAACTAACTAATGAAAGGGGAAATAAAAAAGTAATGCGCATATTATATAAAAATTATTGTTAATGTATACAAAAATATTATTTACATCAAATAAGAAAAAAAAAGGAAGGACAAATCAATGTGTCCCGCATTCGGTGTGCCTTAACGCAGCCGCTGGCCTGAGGCGCATCCCATCCCGCCCGGGTACGCTATCGGGATCGTCATCATCAGGTCACCTCCTTATAGCCGAATGCGGCGCAGGATGACAGGTATCAGTGGTGCTGGCAGGATCGATATAAGGGGTCGTCGGTCCAGTAGAAGCCTACATAAGAATAGAAAGCTCAATATAGAAAAGTATATAATAATTCAGAACAATTTAAATTGTCTTACCATGATCTCGTCGGGCTCCTGAATGTAATCATCTGTCGCAGCCATGTCAGCATCGCATGAAGCCTTAAAAAGGAAATTAATAAAGTTATAGAAAATAAATAAGTTACAGTTAAAACAAATTCAAATTCAATACTAATAAATTCATACCTGCGCATGTGATGATGAGCCATAACTCAGTCGGCGCCCACTACGCAAATCTCGGGTTGGCCGATCCTCATCAGCGGTAGACGGGTCTGGGAAGTATCTAGCCCAATCCACTCCAGGAATTTCCGTGCCCGTGATCAATAATTGACCTGACGGGGTCACATGCGAAGTCCCTGGAGTGAGATGCATCTCAAGGCTGTAAGACGGCATGCTCGTCTCATGTAGGCCACCTGCCAGATGAGTAGCAACATCATCAGCAGGGGCCTCAATGCCCCCTTGCTGGGGTCCACCTCCTCTCCGCCCACCACCACGTCGTCCGGCACCCTCGCCTCGTCGGGAACCACGACCTCGTCGGGCACGACCACCTCATGCGATACCAGCGCCTCGCTCGTATTGCCCTAGGTCCACATAATCAGCCTCGTGTGCCAAACGCTGATTCGACCGGGCTCGCTGCAGTGTCTGAGAAGCCACCTCTACAAATCGATGACTATAATCCTGCATGGCCACAGAATCCCCGACATGACTCTGCATCTGCAGACCCATCTGATATACGGTATGTAATCCAATCGCCTGCACAACATAAAAAATATAAACTACATATATGGCACTAAATTACAGTTATATAATTAATAATAACACAAAACATACCAGGGCCTCGTGTTCCCGATAAAAAGTCGGGTAACAAGGCGGTACCATGACATATATTCCTGAATAGGCACCGCCTGCATCTGCGTAGGTAGGGGCAGAATCAACTGATCTCGCTGGTCCCAAATATGGATCTGCGCCAATAGCCATGTCATAAATCCGTCGTCCGCCCTGGAACGATCATCCCTCTGATAATGTGTAGTCTCCTATATAGGCGGCCTCAGTATATACTGCGGACGACCAAACTGATGAAGTACCCGCTCGGAGGCATGATGCTCCACAATATCGAGGCATATGAGCGGGGCAGAAGTGCTCCAAATCGGTCGGCCGACCGAGCAATAATCTGGCAGGGTATCGATCAAATCGTCGTTGTATGGCGTCCAGATGAACTATCAAATAAGAACACAAAACGTGAGTATGCGCAACACTAAGTTAATCTATACTAGGTAAGTTTAGGTACATATTTACTTGTGCGCCCTCCAGCAGATCCAACACATCCCTGCAGAGGGGGAGATTATGATGATCACCATACTCTCGTACAAGTCTACGACGGAGAACCCACCTCCTAGCTAGAGGGAGAAACAGAGGTGGTACATTAGGAGGTAACTGTGGTAGAGGTGGCTGAAACTGCAGAAACCGCTCCCAGGCCCAAACCTAACATACAAAGTTGACGTAAGGTATAAGATCAATTCTAACTAGGTAGAATTGGAACTAATGAACATATTATTCGAATATGTTGTCACCTGTAGAAGCGACAGAAAGCCACAAACGTCTCTCTGTGTGCCCATGCAAGCCCGACACATATGCATGTACAAGTAGGCGAGAACAGCACCACCCCAGCTGTATAAGGGTAAGTCATCTAGCAGCGCAATATGATGAAGAAACCGCATGCTGACTAGGTTCCCCGAAGTTTTCGGGAACAAGACCCCTCCAAATAAAAGAAGCAACAACAACCTCGTATATCAGATAATATCTACCTCCTCTGTCTCGGCGGTGATAGCGTGGTGGATTACCTCCAGGTACTGTCTAATAAAGGTCAAACTCATCCGACTGGCCCCCGACGATGTAGTATCGTCCTGTGGCCTGAAACCCGTGAGCCTCTGCAGCATATCCAAATAATCCGCACGCGACAAAGATCTCATACGCATAGGCAGTGAAACGGGCATGCCATCAGCGGGAAGACCATATAAAACCTGCGCGTCTGCAACGTGATGGTGGCCTCGCCAATGGGCAGGTGGAAAGTGTGCGTCTCCGGTCGCCACCGCTCAATCAACGCCGTGATCAAAGCCCAGTCGAGATGCAACCGGCCGATCTCAATAATCCTATAAAATCCTGTGTCCTGCAGGCAATGGACTACGGGGATGGAGATCTCTATCCCTAAAAAAATCCCACATATCGTCCACTCTCCTAGCGCGGAGAGTCTGGGTCAGTAACTCTCCGTCCCATAGATGAGCGGATCTATGATCGCCCTATAGGACTAATAGCTCATGAGAGTAGGGGCCGGGATGTATAGGCGGCACGTCCATGTCGTCAACTGTAAATTTAAACAACATTAATTGTATGTTTAATCTGTAAATTAAATAATTAATATTTTGAGTTATACAATTTTTAGAGTTATACAATATTTAAATGGACATGGTATATATATCTATTGGGTTCCAGGGTCGATATTTGAGGCCAAGTAGCACCAAACTATCATTAATAATTATGTGTGTCAAATTCAATATTTTTATAATTTTTAATTATTTAATTGTACATGGTATATATACCTATGGGTTCTAGGCTCGATATTTGAGGCCCACACCAAACTATCATTAATAATTATGTGTGTCAAATTCAATATTTTTATAATTTTTAATTATTTAATTGTACATGGTATATATACCTATGGGTTCNGACTCGATATTTGACACCCAGTAGCACCAAACTATCATGAATAATTATGTGTGACAAATTCAATATTTTTATAATTAAGTGTGTTTGTTTTATAATTTAAATTCATAATTTTTAATAACTTCATTGTACAAAGTTTGCATTTTCAACTACTAGTATAAGATACTTAAACTACAGGGATTCTACGCTAAAATACTACACTTTACTACGCTAAAAGGCTTTACATTTTACTACGCTAAAAAATAATCTAAACTAAATATAAACAACAAATATATTTTAATCACATAACATTCACAAAAATACATATAACATACTAGTTTCGCAAATAAAACGCAAAACGGCATGTAAACACAAATATATATGTCTGGATATTAACAGACAAATTTATTTTACAATTTTATATTTTTTTATAAAACACTAATATTTAAGTCCGGATAAATATAACATATTAGTTTCGCAAATAAAACATAAAACAAAATAGGAACACATTCAAATCAACTAATATGCATTATTATACAAGTTTCAACACAAAATAAACCAAAATAACTCGATTTAGTGTTTTCGGAAAGCAAATTGGTTGAAAATTTGAGGCTGAAAGAGTGAACCCACAATAATACGATACTCTACTCTGATGTGGGACCTACATGCTAAACCTTTGTGTGACGGGGGCCCACAAACTTTTTGTTGTTGTGACGAGTGGTGGTGGTGGTAGTGGTGGGGGACCAGATTTAGAGAGAAAGGTAAAAAAATGGGGGAGACTCGATTTAGTGGTGTTGGGGAAGACGAAGTGGATTAAAATAAGCTGGTATAGTGCGCAAAGAAAACACGCTATATGTATAGCGTACAAAATCCATACGCTATACCAGAGCAGTCAGAACGTCAGAGGTATAGCGCCCTAATTCTGTGCGCTATACCTTAACGACAAAAGTTACCGTTAAAGTATAGCGCACAGTATTAATGCGTTATATATATTTTAGTAACTTTTTTTTTACCACCTATTAAAGTTCTTTTTGTCCAAAAGGATATTATTTAAGTTACGGACTCATTATAGGGTAGAAGAGAGAGAGAGAATCGTTGGTTAGGTTATAAACCAGAAGTGATAGTGATATACGGATAAGAATTGAGGGTACAAAAGAACCAATTATATATTCTTGTGACATTGATAGTACAGCACAAAGTTTTAGAGATGAATGAGTAGGGTATATATACTACACAAACAAAATTAAAGCTGTAAGTCATGCAGTGAAGATAGTGAGGGGACCTTAAGTTTGAAGAGGAGAGTTGTAATTTGCCAGGGCATTTGATAAGAACCATCGGTTTGTCCAATATTGAGTACGAATGATTCTCATGTTTTCTTAAGCTAATGCTATACTATTACGTACATAATTTTTTAAGATTTTACTGGGGAGGAAGGAGGGTAGATGCGACCAGTTCGGCCGAAATCAATAGCGCTAGTCTAAATTATACATTTATCGTAAAAGATATTAAATATGTACTATAAATTATTTATGTGGCATGCTTTAGCGTAAGAAGATACAAAATTCCAAACCATAAGGTTTTGAATCTGGGCTCTGCTTTTGAATATTAGTAAGGATGCCAATTTTTCTTAATATTTCAGTAGGTGCACCTTCATTTTTGAGTAAAACAGTACTCTCTAATAGGCTTGGTTTACGTGGCCTACCAAAAAGAAATCAAACTCATTTAAATCCTTGATCATATTACACCAAATACTACGGGATTGTTCCGTTTGCAAACAAGTTTTATATATATATAAGAAAATTGAATTTACATTTTAGGTGGTTTTCAAAATTTTGAAATATCACATCAGATATAACCTCTTTTATTTTCAAATTAATTATCAATAAATTTAAAGAATTGTTTGACTTTTGAATACGTAACAAAATTGATCAAAATATTTAAATTTTGGTGCTCTGCAAAGAAAATATTCCGCGAAGCAAATTAGGTTTTGAAAATCAAAAGAGAAATCAAAGTAGGAGAAAGAGAGGCATGACATATATATTTTCATATAATGCTTCTGCTTGAGCCTAGGGTTTTTCACAAACAATATCTCGGTAAAGACGGTAAATAGTATTTTTTCTAGATTTTACTTGTGAAAATATATTAGGTATATTATTATTACAGTATAATACTACTGCTTGAAATTTGTTAACTATTGGGAAATAGCACGATAGAGTCAATTGATTCTGTGGCTTTTTATAAACTTCTTTTTAATTTTATGATCATACCCCATTTTTTAACATGAATTTTTTTCTTTTACATGTGATCTCTAACAAAAATTATTTTCGTAAATTATTAATTATAAAGAGGAATAACGTAACGTACTTAGTAAAAAACATATTCTGTAATTTATATATAAACAATGTATATACTCATGTTTGCATGGGTAGACACAATGTTGAGATCGAAATAACATGGTGCATGCGAAAACTAATAATACAAAACTTGATGAACGATAAATCATGACGATAAAAGAAATATATACTAAACTAAGCATAATAGTTTATAATGGTTTGATCAATTGATCTACATATGATAAATGTAATATAAAAAAAGAAAAACTATCGAGAGAAAAATCTCCCACTAAACAAAACTCTTCAATAACTACATTGTGGATGCTATTGTTGTTAGTTTTGTGAGAAATAGAGATCCTTAATTTATAGATGTGCAAAACTTATCTTTCAAGAAAATGATAAGACATATTAAAGAGATTTAATCTTTTTAAGAATCTTTTTCTATTCTTTCAAGAAAAAAAAAATCCTAATAAAATTAAAAATTCAGGGCAAAATTCTAGCAAGTATACGTACGCGTGAGAAACGAATTTCTCGAATAAGGGAAAGGAGGTGATGTAATGGTGTGTATATATAACCAATAGGGGTAGTAATTTTGGACTGGAGTTACGAGCCCGAAACCCAAGGCCTCTGCCTTCTACTTTGTTAAACGTGTAAAAACGACGAGCTTTTCTTTATCATCTTCCATCACGTGATCTCCTTTTCTGAGCGATATATGCAGACTCAGCAACTCATTGATAGGGACCAACAAGGGTAGTGACGGGGCAGTATTGGATATGAAATTATTTTTGTTAGAGAATATTTTATCTGTTAATGCAAGACTTTTCAATCCAAATATAATTTAATCAAATTTTAATATAAATAATATCGGATGAAAAACAAAAAAAAAATAACTTATTGATAGGATTAGGGACTGAAAGAGAGTGTAAAAGTGAAACAAATTTTTAATTAAGCAAGCATGAGTTCAAAAATCCATAAAATTGATTACATAAATAATTGCCTACAGTAAGTAGAAATACTAATGTTAGATGTTGTTTGATCGGTAGGATAAGGGATAATAATTTCATATAACATATAAAATTATTTTATTTTATGTTTGGTTATGTGTATTAATAGTCACAAAATTCACATTTGAACACTATGAGAGAATCGATATTATTTGGAGACTATGATGTGAGATTTTATATTTGGAGTTTCTTTATCGTTTATATGTAACGTTAATAAAAAAATTAATTTTTGGATAAGTTTGATTTATAACAGCTAAAAAATATTTAAATATTAAATATTATTATGGATATATAATAATTACTCACTATAAAAATAAAAAAATATCAAAACAAACGAATCTATTACAAAGAAGTTTGAATGTATTATCATTGTACTCATTATTTTCTACTTTCAGAAGTTATTTTTCTATGCTTCTGGCCATGCAAATTTACATTAAAAAATTTTAATTATCAAAGATTTTAGCGTCCTCTAATAAACGAGTTCTATTATACGGCAGTGCATAATTTGGTAAATATCGAATTACCGTACTGAAACTGAATTTTTTTAGTATTTGGTATTCGATATGGTATTTGATTTAAAATTTTAAAATAATTTGATATTGGGTATGGTATTTGATACTTGAAAATAAAATACTGAAATACTGATACCGTATCGAAATATATTTTATACACAATACACATATTATTAATTATAACATAAATATAAAAAATGTAAAATTTATTTTCCTTTATTTTATAAGTTCATCAATTAACCCTAAACAAATAACAAGGCATTTCTAAGGACCAAAATTCTCCTTTACGTGTAATTTTTCTCTCTCTGGGTTGATATTTGCTGGATTGTACAAAACTTCTATCAACAAACATTTTTTATTTTATATTTTTGAGTACTTTAATTAATTATATTACAGTCTATGACTTTACGTATTAGTTAGTATTCATACCGAATAAACCGAAGTTATCGAATCGAATAAATTAAACCGAAAGGTAAAAAATCGAATCATATCGAATTTATTTAGGTATAATATTGATATAACATTTAAAAAAATCAAATATCAATAATACTGAATAAAAATATTAAATACCGTACATATCGACCAACGAACGCCCCTACTCTATTATCGGGGTTTGAACTTAAAACTTACTATGATCAAATGATAAAATAAAATAACAATAAATCTATTATTCCACTGCACAATTGGTTGGTATGCAAAAATTGTAAAGATGAAATCTTGACAGCAACACTTTGGAATTTTTACTGTTTCAGGATACTATCTTGGTCCAATAAAATTAATAGGGCGATGATAAGGTTAAAAAAGAGGATTCAAAGTCCAAAGCAGGTAAAATTCATACATCCCTAGGGGCATGTAATGGTTAGATGCCCAGAACTTAGATTCTCTCTCTCTCTCGTCAAAAAGGAGACGCAAACATCACAGTAGCTGTTAATTACAGCCTGCTGCTTTTTCTTCTACACTGTCTATTGTCCCCATCAGTTTTCCAGTACTACTATTCAAACTCAAGTTGATGAAGTTGTGAAACATAAAATTAAAAAGGGGGTCCATTTTTTTCTTTTTCTTTTCACTTTTCTACATGATTTACAAGAACTCAGTGAAGTGAGTATTAAGAAGTGTGTGTGTTTTTTGGTGTTGGTATAAAAGGAGGGAGCAACAAATAATAGTAATATGCAGCAGCACCTGATGCAGATGCAGCCAATGATGGCAGCTTATTATCCAAACAACGTCACTACTGATCATATTCAACAGGTCTTCTTCTTCTTCTTCTTCTTTTCTTTTCCAACTTTAATTAATTTCTGCTATCTGTTCGTGATCTTCTTCTGCTTCTTTCTGAACCTGAAATCTGCCATTTATCTTCTGTTATGTGTATACAGTTGTCCTACTAGTAGTTTTCAAAAGTTGGCAACTAGTTATACAAAAATGTTTTCTTTGTTGGTAAGTCCTGCTAAAAAGGGTAGGGCTATGCTTTTGGAAGTTGGACCTGTTCTTCTCAAGGTTTATTGTGGTCATAAACAGGGAAAAAATAAAAAAGAAAGATCTTGCTTGTTGGTTCTTGGCTCTGTTTGTTAGATTTTACCTTTTCTTCTTGAAACTTATGCTGTTTCTAGCTTTTCTTGTGTAAGCTTTCTTTCTCCACTTTACTTATGCTTTTGTCCTGTAAATAGTTGCCCTTTACTGTGCAGGAGAATCTTGTTGTTGTTTTGTTTTCTTTTTTTAATTGGGTCGATGGTCTATCAAAACCATTCTCTCTTGTGTACGCACACACTGTCCTTCATTGTTTGTGAGATTATATTCAATTGTTGTTCTTGTTGTTATTAATGTGTAGGAGAGAAAAGAATAGACATGGTTGATGAAAACTTAGCTACTTGTCTTGCATGAGTGGTGCAAAACAAAATGAATTTTTCTTTATGTCAACTTTAAAATGCAGTTTCTCTAAGTTGCTCTTAACTAAAGTTTTTTCAGTTGGTGTTTTTTTTTTTTGAACTTCAGTATCTGCTATTGGTGACTGTATTATACTTCCTCCCCTATTTGATTGGGCATGATATTTAAGAAAAAAAGGAAAGTTTTTTGAGTTTGTGGTGTAAAATGAGGCAAATATATACTATAAATCATTGTACAAAGGTAATTATTTCCAAATAAGGAAATAAGTTACTCTTTTTGGCATAGACCAAAAATGAAATAATTGAAACGGATGGAGTACTTTTTAGCAAACTGATGTGTATCAGTATATATGGGTCAAATAGCACGGGCTAGCCAGTTTTCAGACTGGTCATTCAAAAATAGCTCGTTTGCCAAGTCATTAAAAAATACACTATTTTGCTGCAACAGAGACCGGTCCAGCATAATATACTGGAATTCAGTGCACCTGTGTATGAACTTCCAACATATTATACTGGAATTCCAACACGCGGAAAGTTTCAACATAATATACTAGAGTTCGGTGCAACTGTGTATGAACTTCCAGCATATTATACTGGTATTCTAACACGCTGAAAGTTCCAGCATAATAAACTGGAGATTCGAGCACATGTGTATGAAGTTCCAGCATATTATACTAGAGCGGTATACTTTGCTGGAACTCTAGTATATTATGCTGGAACTCCAGTGTAATATACTGGAGTATTTTCCGGATTTTAAATATTATTTTTGTTTAGATATATCTTTACATGAAAAATGACTAAATTTCGATTACTTTTGAAAGAGTCGCTATTTTTGAATGACTACTTATAAATCTTGTTATTTTTTAATTTCAGGCATATATATGTTAAGTGTTTGTTGAGTAAATATTTTACTGTCAACAAATCACTCCTTGTCTATTCAACTCTCAAGAGTTGTTCATTAAAGATTGAATTTTTAAATATGTGAGAACTGTAAACTTTAAGTCTACAAAGTTCCTTTTTTTCCTTACTTGAAAAATATTTTACATATCAACAGGAAAAAGTTGTCAAAAACCTGCTTCTATTTATTTATTGCAAGTATACAAGCATTGACCCTAGTTTTCAGTTGCTAAAAATACAATTGTATAGAGATTCCCCCATTGAAATTTGAAAAGGATGTTCCTTATGATATGTGATCTTAAATAAGCTATGACATTTATGTGACTGTAAAATTTTTGAAATTTGTGGTCTTAAATCTGACAGAGAATTTGTGTGGCTAAAGATGCTTCCTATTAGAAAATATTAAAATGTGCCAATCTTTTTGAAACGGATTAATAAGGAAATCGGAAAAGGTCCAAATATGCCTGTGAACTATTTGAAATAGGACAAATATGCCCGTCGTTAATAGTTTGCCTCAAATATGCCCAAACCGTCCAATAGTTGTACTAATTTACCTTTTTTTTTAACGGGAAACAATATTTTTTCTTTTCTTTTTTTAATTAATTAAAATCAAAATATTTTTTTTCTAAAGCAATTTTTCTAAAAGTTTGTTTTACTAAAAACTGAAGAAAAAAAAGGGAAATATTTTTTTTCCAGATTTACAAAAGAACTGAAAAATATTTTCTAAAACAATATTTTTGTCAAAACAGAAATAAAATCTATAAAGCAATTTTCTAAAGCAATGTTTTTGTAAAAACTGGAAAAAAAACTGAATTTATTTTTACTAAAAACGAAAAAAAAATTGCTTTAAAAAAGCTGAAAAATTAATTTCTAAAACAATGATTTTTGTAAATTCTAGAGAAAAAACTGAAAAGCAATTTTCTGAAGCGGTAAAAACTGGAAAAAACTGATTTTTTTTAAGACTAAAAACTGATAAAAAGAAAATATTTGTTTTTTATCAGTTTTACAAAAACATTGCTTTATAAAAATGCTTTTCAATTTTTTTTTGTTTTTACAAAATACAATTGTTTTAGAAATTAGTTTTCAATTTTTTTAAAGCAATATTTTTCTAAAAACTGGAAAAAAATATTTTGATTTTAATTAATTAATAAAAGAAAAGAAAAAATAATGTTTCCTTTAAAAAAAGGGCAAATTTGCACAACTATTGGACGGTTTGGGCATATTTGGGTCAAACTATTAACGACAGGCATATTTGTCCTATTTCAAATAGTTCACGGACATATTTGGACCTTTTTCGTAAGGAAATAATGTTATATTTTTTAAAACCGGAGGGAGTAGTAATTTATCATTGGACTTCTGAATTTTTACATGTTATTTGATGTTCACTAAGTAGTTGGCCTTATTCTTTTCCAATGTCAGTTCCTGGATGAGAACAAATCACTTATTCTGAAGATTGTTGAGAGCCAGAACTCTGGGAAACTAAGTGAATGCGCAGAGTAAGTTCAGTTGATATTATTCAAATCCTCCTTTAATTTATTAATAACCCTTGCCTGAATAATTATGCCTGCATTAGTTTAAACGGAATAGGGTCGGATATATCCCTCTAATTTTGTTTATTATTTAATTCTATCATCCGTTATATTTTTTGGCTATTTATACCCTTGCCGTTGGGTCGGGTATGGGTATTTTTCAGAGTGTGCCATGTATTGGTTCCATCAAATAAGAGGCAAATTTAGAATTTTGCCCAACGGCAAGTGTATAAATAGTCAAAAAGTATAACGGATGATAGATTAAACAATAAATGAAAGTAGAGTGATGTATCGGACCCTCTTCCTTAGTTTAAAAGTATGTTGACATTCTTCAAACTTGATCATAGAATATAAACTGGCTACAATTTGTGCTAACTCTTTTGGTATGGCAGGTCCCAAGCCAAACTTCAGAGAAATCTTATGTACCTAGCAGCTATTGCTGATTCACAGCCCCAGCCTCCTAACATGCATTCTCAAGTAAGTTTACATATCTTTTCATTTCCATTACCCACACTTTTTCTATTAGCACCCGCTAAAGGTGGCAAAAGGACGAGTTGGGTCAAATTTCGATGAGTTAAAATGAGACAAATCAGCAAACGGTCATGAATCCAATTCATCCAAATTAAGTTTGCTTGGGTTGATATGGCTCAAATTATATGGCAGAGCCTAATTCATACAAGGGGATTAAAAGAATATTTAGGGGTCGTTTGGTATGAGGTATAAGAAGGTATAGTGCAACAATAACAACTACCCAGTAAAGTTTTACAAAGTGGCATACGCAGACCTTACCCCTACCCCGATAGGTCAGGAACGCTGTTTCCAATCGACCCTCGACACAGGAAAATAAAAACAAGAAAAGAAAAGAAAAGAAGAGACAATTTATAGTAACTTCAGCAGAAGGTATAGTGCTGGTATAAAAATCTAATACCACCTTAATACTTTGTTTGGTTAGCAAATCTGGTATAAGTTATCTCAGGATTAAAATTAGTATCGGGATAACTTATACCTTGTAAGGGGTGGGGTAATTAGTGCCGGGATAACTTATACCTTTTTCATGCATTTGTCATTTATAATACAACATATCAAATAATGGATAAAAAACAATGCCAGGATAACTAATCCTAGCATAACTAATCCCAGTATAAGCAGTATTCAAACTAGACGACCCCTTTAAGTGTCACACCTAAGATTTGAACTTGTGACTTAAGAAATATTTTGAATCCCTTTGTAAGAATCTTTTCTTATGCCAAGGGGATTCAATCTTTCATACATACATAAAAAAGTTTGTTTTTATCCTATTTGCGCAGGATAGTTTCCTCCCATTTTTAAGTTTGATTTTGTATGTTTGGTTTTGGGTTGCATTTTCGACTCAATTATTTGATGGGTTATGGTCAAGTCAACAAACGGATCATAACTCAACCCGTTTAAACTTGGGCGGAGGTTACTAGCAAATGAGTTGGCTTTGTCGCATCTAGTACCAGCTGAATCTTGTTATCATTTTTAAAATAACCTTAACATGTTTGAAAATCCATTATATTAATCTCATTTCTAAATTTGTCAAATCAATGTTTGATGCCCTGCAGTTAGCTTCTGGTGGAATGATGCAGGCGGGACAACATTACCTGCAACAGCAACAAGCCCAGCAACTAACGACACAATCGCTTATGGCTGCAGCAAGATCCTCCTCCTCTTCAATGATCTACGGACAACAACAACAACAACAGTCATTATCCGCATTGCAACAACAACAAACCTATCATAACCAACTCGGAATGAGCAGCTCAGGAGGAGGAAGTAGTAGTGGATTTCACATGCTGCAAAATGATAATACTCATAGTACTACTACTACTTCACTTGGTTTCCCTGACTTTGGCAGAGGATTAGGCAGTGGAAATAAGCAAGACATTGGAACTTCTCTGTCTGATCAAGGACGAGGCGGGAGCTCGAGCAGCCATGGTGGTGAGAATCTTTACTTGAAAGCTACTGATGATGGAAATTAAGTTTGAGGTAAGTTAAGAAAAATAGAAGGTTTTGTTATCAGTGAACTTTAGAACCATAATTAGGTAGAAGTTAGAAGAGTACTAAGAACTTTTGCTAAGTAATTAATGGGATTTGTAATGTGTTGTTTAACACAATGGCTCTTCTTCTACTTTTGGACATTTTGGTCAGTTTCTCAAATGTTTGAAACACTGCACCTTCTGAATATCATGTAAATTTGTTAGGTCATTTTGATTTGCATTATTGCTTTCTTGATGATTTTCCTCTATTGGGCTATTTGCTTGGTTTCTTGATGACTTTGCTTGTATTGGGCTACTTTCTTGCGTGAATTTGAACCAAAATATAAATGAACCAAACAAGAAAAATTAGAGAAATTATACTTGATCATTTGGTTTTAACATATTGCATGTCATTGCAAAGGATATTTGTATTCCTGATCAGTGTTTTAAAAGGAGTGGGCGTAAGGCGAGACGTTTTACATATGCCTCAGCTAGGCGTGTTTAGGGCGCACGATCGGACACTTGGGGCGTAGGCCTCACAGAACTAAGCCCCATACAAGAGTCCCAGGGCGTTTTGCAAGTGCCCTGCCCCGGGGCGAACCCCGAGCGAGTCCCAAAAATGCCTTTTAAAACATTGTTCTTGATCAATACAATTTATGAGGGTGTGGAATCTGTATAGAAGAAGTTAAGAACCCGTTTGGACATAAGAATTTTTTTCCCTTTTTTTCGAAATTTTTTCTTTCTTTTTTGAAATTAGTGTTTGTTCATAAAATTTTCAATTTTCACTTGAAAATGAATCATTTTTTGAAATATTAAAAAACTCCAAATTTTTTTTTCCTGTGATGAATCAATAAAAAAAGAAGAACAATATCGCAGAGAAAGAGAGAGAGGGAATTCTTATTGAATTTTGGGATGATTTACCATGGGTTAAGACCCCTCTGTTTACAGGAAAAACGTGATTTAGCCACCAAGTAACAAACCCTAGAATCTCTCTAGAATATAGACATTCACCAAAAATAGAATTCTATTTATATCACACCCCTTTGAATGTCTATTCAACAAATAATGTGCCTCGTTAAAATTTTAACTAAAATAAAACCTAGTGGGAAAAAAATTCTAGTAAAGGAAAAAGAGTACACATGTTTAGAAATACGCCTTTTGGTTGCCTCGTTAAAAACCTTGCAAGGAAAACCCAGTGGGACAAAATCATGTAAGGGAAAAAGAGTACAACGCGTATTAACTCCCCCTGATGAGAGCATCAATTCACATCCTTGAGCATTCGCATCCCAATCTTGTACACTAATTTCTTGAAGGTTGACATCGGTAGAGATTTGACGAATTAATCATCCATATTAACGTCGATGAATATGTTGCACCTTGAAAATTCTCGCTATCACATTATCATGCTTATAGAGAATTGATAATTCATTCCCCGTAACCTTTTCTCAAATGTTTATCATGTCTCCCCCTCATGTTAGAAAAACTAACTTGTTTCCTCAACTTTGAGAACTCATCTTTGTGCGTTAAGGTGTTAATCAAAATATACACCGCACATAAATAATAATAAGATGGAATAATTTGGTTCCTGATCCTGAACCACTTGTGAGAGGAGAATGTAATATACTTTCATATATAACGTATATCATACTGATATAGATAACTTTGTTCTCATAAGCAATAGTTTAGCTATTAAGTTGAGGCACTCAATATATTATTTTGCTAAATCAACTATGATGTAAACCAACATATCAAGATGAACAATCTTAAATAAAAAAAAATAGAATATGCTCAAAATTAAATTATTGAGCAAGTTACCTCGCAATCATCAGGTTGCGGGTTAATAATAATCGCACATGTAACCATCTCATAGATGCATCTTATGTGGTATACATGGCAGGTGAATGAACCCATATTCACCTTTGATATTTCCAGCATTCATGGGATTCAATTCCAATTTTAGTTGGTACATTAATTAATGAGAACAAGCAACATAAGAGAATTCATAAAGAACTTTCTAGTTCTTTAATATTTACCTATGTGAATTATCTTTTATTTTTGCACATTATACTTAAATTGATACGGCAAAACCAATTATGTCAATTGAATAAATTATCAATAATTATAAGTTCAGGTTTACACCATTACGTGTGCAATTATCAATAAACTCCAAGTTTATTGTTGAATTATTTTATTTATGTAGTACAAACTGGAGAATAAAGCGGGTAATTTTTCACATACATATTACGCCGCTACAAGTTGTAGTAATAAAAGATATTAAAATTTTCCTTTATTTATAATCTCAATATATTCAACCGCTTTCGCTATACTTTGAAAACTGAATAAGTTTCTTTGAGACTTACTACAACACAATACCTTATTGGTAATCAATTGTGTTTCTCCAAAATAGTATAATTAACTCTTCTAGAGTTCTCAACTAATTTCGTACTATCACATATTCACATCTATATGGTGAATATCTCTTTTAAAGATAAAGTTATACCATTATGGTTATGGTCAAAATTATATGCAAGATATGTTTCTTGCATTAATGTTATTCTTTAATAATCACATTGCCAAAATATTTTGGCGTGTATTAGGTACGTGACCAATGCCCATCCATGCCATAATAATGACATTATTTTTTTATATCACCGCAAACCTCCTTCTAGAGGCGAGTGTGGTATATTCACTACCACTAGCACATAATATTCTTCCAAGAATGAATATGTATTCATAAATCAGATGTTGTCACATTCACATCATGAATGGACCATAATCATCTATATGTGCTTTACAAAATCTCATGTCAAATCGATGACATATATTACTTTCACATAGTGAAGGATTATTTTAAGAATCTTTATTATTCTCATTATCACAATGATGACGATTATTTTCGTCTATTACCACGTCCACATCCATTGATACCTTTACGATAAGAATTTTGTTTTCTTTCAGACTTATCACATATTTCTATCACATTCTCTTAACGGGAATGAGAATGAAACAAATTCAATGGGACGGGTTTCCACTTCTTTGCCCACAATCATACATGAATTTGATCACGGCAAGGCACTGAAATTTTACCATTTCAGGTGTTTATAATTTCTTGCAAACTCTATAAGAGTTATAATCAAAGTTTATAGTCTTTGCTTGCATTTACAATCAAATTATAGAATTTCAAGAATTTAAAAAAGAAAAATAAAGTAAAATACTTACCTTAAATCCAGAATTTAATCATGAGGGAAGTTCATGGAACAATTGACAATCATTATGCTCAATCCCAAAGCTTCTACTCAATTGGTTATAGTCTCGTGCTGATAACGTGTTATGAAACAATAAAAAAAAGAACAATATTGATGAGAAAGAGAGAGAGAGAATTCTTATTGAATTTTTGAATGACTTACAATGGGTAAGACCCCTCTATTTATAGGGAAAGAGTGACTTAGCCACCAAGTAACAAACCCTAAAATCCCTCTAAAATATAGATATTCACCATAAATAGAATTCTATTTATAATATTTCCAAAAAATATTCACTCGGATAACTCACAAAACTTTAAAAACAACCCAAAACCAATTATATTCATGTCCAAACACAACTCTAATTTTCAAATACCATTTTCACTTGAAAAAAAAATTCACTTTTTTTTTTGGAATTTTACGATTCTTATGTCCAAACGCCCACTAAAATTTTCCACAGCTAGTGTTTACACAACTTTTTTACGCATATGTCCTCTTTGTAGGCTACTATTTAAATTTTCTTCCTATTCTAAAAGTTGTGCAAATATATCTCTTGAAAAATTATCCTTTTCGGACAACGTTAGATTCGGGTATATATATATATATATATACTAGTCTTTATGCTGGTGCGATGCACGAAATATCCTATGCCAATAGCAATTTTTAATAACATAAATACTCTAAAACTACTTGTTATATTGAATATATGTACAAACTTCAAATATTATTTCCTTAAAACAAAAACAAACTGAAGTGTTGAATAAATATTGTTACATGTAGGGCACCTTATTTCAATCTCAAAATAATACTCTAAACTAATAATACCTTATCGAATGTTGTTACCTTCGTTTCACAATGGCAAAATACATAGTTTACCATCCAACCTTTGGCCCAAATTCTCCTTACATATTTTCTGTGGACGATAATAACTTTACACAAGCAACCTTTCTAAAGTGTATCTAGTACACACCTCCTTTGACCAGTTCCTGTAAATAATACATTCATGTATGTCACACGTTTGACTTTACTTAATTTTAACCCATTATCTTATAATAACTAACCCGACCCTACCCGACCCATAAGTTAAAAAGCGTTAAAACCAAACTTACCCAAATCAGTACTCATAATTCGATACATCTAGAAGGAGCTACTGTAAAGGCGATTCCGGCGACCATCTCAAGCTACGCTTTCATCTTGTATTTCTGGTGGATTTATGCGGTTAAGAGGTTAGTAATTTTCTTCTCCTTGCGTTACTCGTTTATTTTAGTAGTGGGTTGGTTGAACCTAGGATTTGTTTTGAAATTTCTTCTATTTTAGTAGTAATTTTCATTGTCGATATTACTGTGAAGTTGTTGTGTTGTTGCCTTTACAGATAGTTTTTTTATAAAAAAGATTTGTCTTGTGTTTGCAACCGTGTGTAAAGTTAGGGTTTAACTGATTATTGTAATAGCATTGCTTTGAACAATGTGATATGCTCTTGTCTTTTTCTCCACTTTTATATTTCATCTGTAGTTCTTTATTTTCAGTTGTTGCATGTGGAAGTCCATTTATTTGTCCCTTGTTTGTTTGCAGAAAATGTCTTTTAAAATCATTACCCTCAGGTGGTACCGTGATGGGGTATTAGTTCCTGGTAACTTTGCCCGTTATATGGGTGGTAGTCAAACATTGACTTTAGATGTAGATGTGGATTTACTGTCTTTTATTGAACTGATGAACTACACTAGGATCTATGACTTTAAAAATGTGGCTGAGTTGTATATTTGTCCAATGGATATGACAGATAAATTGGTAAATATTCTCACAGACAAGGATATTTTTTACATTTGTAATGAATTGGAAGATGGGGATACCTTAGATATTTATGTGACTCATGCTGCCCCTTTATGTGTTGTTGACATAAATGAGGCTAGTAAATGGGTTGGTGGGTCTAATAACGGAGCTTTTAAGATCACAACTGTCTTAGAAGAAGAAGAAGATAGTGAATCTGAAACTGCCCCTGCTCATGAACCTACCCCTTCCCCTTCTCCTGAACTTGCTCCTGCCCCTGCACCTGCAGGAGAACAAGAGAGTGAAATACATAGTGAATTAGACTTTGATAATAATGAAGGTGAGGATGACAATTAGAATGTTTCAGACTTTGATAATAGTGATAGTGATGATAGTGATGGAGTATATTTACATGTTCCTGATGATAAGGATTATGGATCTGATGTTCATGAAGAATTTGTAGAGTATAGGGATGAACTGAGGAAGTATAAGAGGAAAGGGAGTGAAAGGCCAAAAGATAAAGGTGATATTAACCTAGGTGATCCAAGAGTTGATATTGATTTTGATGAATTAAGAACTGGTAGCAAGCAAGATAGGTACACAGGCTTAGTAGGGACATATGAGCCTTACTTTGGGTCTTCAGATGCTGAAGATGAATTTGATGAAGAACATAAGGAGAAAATGGCTGCCAAGAGGAGGAAGAAAGCCCTGATATTTGATCCAACTGTCAAGAAAATAACCTGGGAGTTGGGGCTGATTTTTTAGAGTGTTGATCAATTTAGGTTTGTTGTTAGTAAATATGCAATTCAGAAAGGAGTTCAAATTGAAAAGTATATTAATGAACCTGGTAGGGTGAGGGTAAGATGCATGCATCCAAAATGTCCATGGATCTTGGCTGTAAGCAAAGATGACAGATCCAACAATTTTAAGGTAAAAAGGTATTGTCATGTCCACAAGTGTTACAAAACAAATAAAAACAAGCTTTGCAACTCCAGATACCTAGCAAAGCATTACAGGGATAAGATTGTGTGTCAACCAAATATGAAAGTTTGGGAGCTAAAGAAACTCATTAAGGATGAACTGGACATGTATGTTGGTAGGTCTACTGTACATAGAGCTAGAGCAAAAATTCTGAAGGAGATAATATGTGATGTGCATGCTGAGTTCAAAAGACTCTATGATTATAGAGATATTCTGTTACAAACAAATCCAGGTACAACTTGTGTTGTGAAGGTAGAAGATCAAGGTGAAGGCAATCTTGTCTTTAATTCATTTTATGTTTGCTTCTATGCTATGAAAAAGGGATGGTCTGAAGGTTGCAGAAGGATAATTGCCCTTGATGGTTGTTTTCTGAAAGACATTTGTAAGGGTCAACTTCTTTTAGCAGTATCAAAGGATGGAAATAATAAGATGTTTCCTATTGCTTGGGCCATTGTAGAGGTTGAGAACAATTTCACTTGGACATGGTTTCTGAAGTGTGTGACTCATGACTTAGAGCTTCAAGATGGAAGGGATCTTACTGTCATGTTTGATATGCAAAAGGTGAATATATTCTTCTGTTTCTTATTTCTGTCAACATTTAATTTTTCTAATTTCTGTTTCTGTTGGCAACTAAGATATTCTTTTTATGTTATAGGGATTTCCTAAATATGTATCAGAAGTGTTGCCTGAAAGTGAACATAGGTGGTGTGCCAGACATATATTAGCAAACTGGTCCAAATATTGGAGAGGATTAGAGAGGAGAAATAACTTCTGGACGTGTGCTAGAGCATCATGTGTGGCAGAACTGAATTTTCACCTAGACAACTTGAATATGCTTGAGAATGGGATATGTAAGAGCCTCATGAGGTATAACAAGGAAACCTGGTGCAGAGCATACTTTAACTGTGACAGGAAATGTGATATAATTGACAACAATATGTGCGAGACCTTTAATGCTTGGATACTTGCTGCTAGGCACAAGACAATTATCACAATGTTGGAGGAAGTTAGAGTGAAGATGATGGAGAGAATAGGAAAGTTGAGGGAGTTTGCAGATACATGGATATGTGATATATCCCCAATTGCTATGAAAGTGTATCCGGATAACATGGCCCAATCTATGAGGTGTACAATCAAGTGGAATGGTGAATATGGCTATGAGGTTGAGGATACCTCATTAAGAGTGGTGCTGAAGCACTGTGTGAATATGCAAGCTCAAACTTGTACATGCGGGTCATGGATGCTTAAGGGTATCCCTTGTGTTCATGCCATTGCTGCTATGCACTTCAAGAAAATTGAGCCAATTAACTACATATCTCACTGGTACCACACATCCACCTATCTGAAGGCATATTCAACACTTATCCAGCATGTGCCAAACATGGAGATGTGGCCAACATTTACCAATTCACAAATTGAACTCCCACCAATTAAAAAGATGCCTGGCAGACCAAAGAAGAAGAGAAAAAGAGAAGAAACTGAACGTTCTAAGTCTGAAAAGCTTTCAAGAAGGGATGTGGAGATGACATGTTCGAACTGGGGTGGATATGGACACAACAAGAGGGGTTGACCTAAGAAACCAAGGCCTGCAGATTCTACTCCTGCAAATGCTTCATATATAGAAAGATGTGCAGGAAGAGGAAGAGAAAGAGCAAGAGGAACATGAACTGCTAGTAGAGCTTCAACTCCAACTACTTCTGCCCCTGCTGCTGCTGGTAGAGGAAGAGGAACTGGTAGAGGTAGGGGAAGTAATACACCTTCAACTAGTGGTAGAGGAACTAGAAGTTCTGGGTTTGGACTATTTCAATCAAGCAGCGGGTTCACAAGTTTTTCTGTAAGTAGTTCAAAGTTAATTTTATATCTTGTTTGCTTTAACAACTTTACTAAATATTTTCCGTTTTGGCAGTTTGGTGGAGGTAAACCAAGAGTGGTTTTTCATGGTGGTGAAAAGAGGTCCTCGACAGATATTCTGGAGTGTGCATACAAGCCAACAAGTGGTGTAAAATGAAATTGTAGACCAGCCATACTAGAAGACAACTTGAAAGAACTGCTGCAACTCGTTCCAGAACTTTCGCATCCCAATCCAATTTAAGTCAAGCAGGTTCATCATCCTAGCCATCCAAGAACAACTACTGAATGCTGCTATTATGACTGTTAAATTATTTTAGAACTGCTGTTAGGTTAATTTGGAACTGCTATTTAGTGTTGTATTTTAGTGTTGTTATTTTGTTAAGGCAGCCTGCTGTTATTTTGGTATGCTGTAAAACTGGTCAACGTATATTTTTGTTAAGGCATGCTGTTATTAGGTGACTGTAATGAACACCTTTACTCTATGATGAAATGTGTTTTTAGTGTTTGATAATTTCTGGGCAGATTCGTCTCTTTAGTGTTGTATGAATGCTGGTATTTTGGTATGTTGTTAAGCATTTGTGCTGTCATTTTTGTATGCTGTTATTTCTGGACAATTTCAGCATTTGAGCTGTATATTAGGCATCGTGTATCAACCACTATTTCACTGTGTTTCAATAGTGTTTTATCAACCACAATTTTTGGTGTGTTTTATCTGCACTATCAGCTCACACAGCAACAAACTCAAACAAAACAACATTAACAATTGCCAAAAGATTTCATTCATTTCTAACAAAGGGATACAAAATCTACCAAAATACTTCATTCATTTTCTTACATTATATAACAATTTTTAGAACTACCTAACACAATCAACTTCAACACAATTGCAATTAAAATCAGCACACACAATCTCCTCCAATTTCTTTGGTTTCTATTTTCCTTCAACAATGCATCAAATGCCCTCTTCTTCTTAGCAGCCCCAAAATCACCATTTTCAAGTGTACTGGAGTTGGGGGATCAAACCACACAAAGAAATTACATGCCGATCGACTGTCCCTCTGAAAAATTGAAGAGAAAAAATTATTACGGAATATAAAATCGATTATAAAAGTACAATTGATATTTACCTCATAAAATGGACATCCGTAAAAGCGACGACCCGGATTATCAACACTCCATGACTGTATCGCCACAGCTTCTTCACCGCAATAACAAATTTTTCTCAGATGATGCATTTTTCCTAACCTTAAAATTAAGCCCTAGAAATTTAACCCTTATGTCGAAAAAGAGAAAGAAGAAATAGAAGAAGATTGTAATATTGACTTCGAGCTTCAAGAAGAAGAAGAAATTTTGGCTTGAAGAAGAAATTTTTTTCTTCAATTTAGAGCTTTCAAGGAAGAAGAAGATGAAAATCGGGTCCAAGTATAGATAGAAATGGGTTAAGGCCCTTTTATTCTTTTAAAAAGGGTCGCTAGGATGTGTTTTTGACCGTTGATTAAAGACAAAAATTGTCTACACATACTGTCCCCGCGCTTGGTCCATTTTGTATTACACACGCTTAGACCTAGTCAAAAGAGGTGTGTACTAGGCACACTTTTAAAAAGTTGCGTGTGTAATGTTATTATCGTTCACAGAAAATGTGTAAGGAGAATTTGGGTCATAGGTCGGATGGCAACTTTTGTAATTTGCCTTTCACAATAATACCGCAGAATAAAACTAATACCTTGGCGCTTCGTTTCGATGTTTCCAACTACTGGATGTCACAGATATTTCTTTATAACCAAGATTTGGTGATTCTTAGCCTTATATTAGGAACTGGACTTCTAGACCAAATAAGATTTATATTTCATAGTGTAGCTATTTGGGGTTTCTCAGTCTCCGTGTTTGAATAGCCAAGTCATAATTTGAAAGGATAGTTTACGTTACAAAGGATTTGGATTTTACAATGATTGAAACACTTTGACGTATTTGGGCATTAATATTGAAGAGATAGTTCAAATTTTGAAGGATATAAAAGTCTATTAATATTACGGGGATATTTTAGTCATCTAACATTTAGTGTGAAATATCCGTGCTTTTATAATTACTAGTCTCTATAGACGTGTGTTGCCACATCGTCGATAGAATTATTGTCGTTTAGTGAAAACTTTGTGTAAGAAATAGTAATATTTTTAACCGCATTAATATTTTGAACATATTTTGTTGAACTATGACATAAAAATTTAAAATGGTAGAAATCATACTGCATAAATTTCAATTAGCTTTCATTCATCAAATTGATGTCAGAAAGCATATGCTTGCTCCCTTACTTGGTATAGTTGGCCGTGCTTGTATTTATTCTCTCTTTATTTTTGACTGAATACGGTTGATTTTAGAAAGATTTATAAAAATAGGATATGTCTCTTTAGTTGTTTTTATTATAAATCGCGGAAAGACTTATACATATAGTAAGTCTCTTGTACAAGAAAAACTCCTCTGTTACTTACTCTAGGGTGTAATTTAATTTTTTAATGGTATAAAACTCCATCAATTACATGTATAATAAAAGTTTTACTGCAGGACCTTTAAATTTTAAATAATTGATTATATGTAAGCTCTTAGGATTTGAAGATGAATAATTTAATTATGGTTGGTTTAGTCAAATCTTTAAAAAAAAATTATAGTTTTTTTCTCCCTAATTGAGCACATAATGACTCATTTTTTGTCCTATCACAACAAAATCATACAAGAAAATAAAACAAATCACAAAATACAACAAAAGGTTAAAGCTCCATGTATGCAATCACTTCTTCTACCTCTACCGTGCAACCATGTAGCTAACTATAAGAAATATGTATACTGAGTTATTTTATTTACCATAATAATTACTAATCAACTATATCATTAAAAATACTAAAAAGTAAAGCCAAACCAAACATAGCTGGAATTTTTTAGCATTAAGAAATGGAATTTTTACATTCCTATACCATATAGGAAACTATATTACCCATGTTTAAGGTTTGATATAATTACATTTAGTATACATAATTACCAATTACATACCATTTGTGTATTAACTCTACATTAAATGGTCTGTATATCCCTCATAAATCAATGGAACCGTATATTCCACAGAATTCCCCCCCCCCCCCCCC